>NQII01002418.1:266411-289464 GCA_002778355.1 Clitarchus hookeri | reverse complement strand
CAGTAATCAACAAAACACACACTGGAATATATTTATCAAATTCTTTGTCAGTGCGGCAGTGTGTACGTACATAGGGGAAACAGGCTGGCCACTGTCCACTGTCCACCCGTGTCGAGGAACACAAAAAGATCACTAAAAAGGGAAAACAGAAAAAATCAAAACTAGCTGAACATGTCTGGTCAAATAACCATAAGATTTTGTGGGAAAATTTTGTACCCATAGCCAAAGAGCAAAATGCCATAAAAAGAAAAATTAAAGATTCTGCTTTCATCAACTGCAATAATGTCATAAGTCAACAGAGCATAGAATTAAAGGGAATATGGCTACCAATAATTAACAACAGGCTTTGTTGTCCAAATTAATAATTACACTTCAAATTAGACCTGTATTTTCATTCAACAGTACCTACACCCCATAGACTGCCTCTCGGCCCAATCAGCAAGCACTCTTCCAAGCACCACCAATCAGAGGCTATCTGCCCTCCTATTGGTACACTCGAAAGAGGGCCAGAATTGTATATATATGCCCTGCTTTCCACCTCAGCTCAGTCTGCTGCAATTGTTCTTCAATTGTCTTACCTGAAGAAGGGGACAGATTTCAGGCCCTAAAACGGTCATGATGACTTTTAATTATTTTTTGTATTATAATTTTTTCGTTGTTATTTGTGTGGTTTCTGTGTTCTTCGTAGTGTTGAATTATTTTATTTTATAATCTGACAAAGAATACTTTTCCTGACTGTGGTAGTGGTTTTTTCTTTTTAGTGTGTGTTTTTAGTTATTATTGTTCAGCTGTGTCCACTGATATTGTTTTTTGCACTGTTTTTTTTTTCACTTGTGTGGGGTTTTTCATTTTCGTCTTCATGTTGTCTTTTCTATTGGTTTCCTTTATTGTCTGTCTTGTTTTGTAAAATAAGTTGTTCGTCCATCTTTTTTTCATTTTAATTATATACATATTTGTTTCTATTGACAAGGAAACAGCTTTTCCTAATTATCTGTCTGTGGTGTTATGAAAAGTTTTTTGTTTTCTTTTTCTTGCTAAGTTCTGTGTGTGCATTTATTTTTATTTTTGTCTCATGGTCGGCAATGGACATAGTCTGAACACACCATCTTAATAACAGCCTAAACACAATCCGACAGAGAACACACAACCAGTAAAAAACATATAATTTTACAGAGTTACCACTTAACTTTCTTTCTGACCAAGCTGGCAATAAAATAAAGAATACTAAAATTACATGTGATGCATCCAAGTGTCACAGCCACCCCGCTGAAACAAGGGCACACTAAAAAAAAAGAGAAACCTCCTCAAGGGGCTTTTCAGTTATCTGAAATGTCTACCCAAAGGAGAGAACTAAAAACCCTACCAAAACAAATTCCCATCCCTAACATTACTTAAGCCGCAAGGAAAAGCAATTCACAAAATCACAGATAGAATCTGACCAAAGACAAAAGAAAGGGCAGTTATATCAGAAAAGCGAAGTGACTCCCATTACATCAGGTTTCAGGTGAAGGTACATATTTCTTCAAGATGGTGACACGAGTTTTCTTTACAAAAAAATTATCATCAGGATTTACTAACAACACTGTTACAAGGGTTAAATATTTCTCTACCATATGTGGGCTATCAAATATCATAGACACTTTAAAAGAGACATGGTCAACCTTTTTTACTCTTTGTAACGTGTCTACACAATTCTAGACCTCCAACTTGTATTTCACTAGGTACTCTGTCTCTGTTATAGTTTTCTTCAGTGTATTTACAAGATATTGGTATATTTCGTCCCACAACTTTTCCAATTCTTAGTGACCAGTACTATTAAAACACTCATTTGACATCTGCCATAAATTGAGGAGGGGATGAGGTATCTCTTGGCCAAAAAATACCACACTGGAAGACTGATGTGTGTTTCATGTACAACCGAATATAAGGCCACATTCAAACAAGTCAAATTGCTATCCCAATCTCTCTGCATCTGATGATAAAAAATATTTAGCATAATTTTTATTGATTTCTTCACTATTTAGCCTAATGGGCATGAGTAGAAAGGACTAGTAAACACATCTTTAATGCCCCAACTGACACACACATTTTCCATAATTTTTAATGCAAAGTACGAGGCATCATCAGAAATAAGTAATTAATGGCTTCCAAAAATTTTCCAGATTTCACGTACCAAGTTTTTAGCAATGGTGGTAGCCTTCATGTCTCATAAAGAAATTAAAATAACTAAGTTTTCTTCCTTCCCAGATAGCCACCTGTTTCCGAATCATGGTAATAATGCACTTTACTTGCACCTAAACCTACCTTTGCATTTTCATCCTGACAAAACTAAACTTCCTCCTTCCATTTCCAAATATTAAACAGTGCTAGCTAGCATTAACTGCAAAACATTACACATAATTTCACTATTTAAAATTTGTCAACATTCAAGGAGTCCATCCAACAACATAAACATGGCACCGCCAATCTCTCATAAGCCCCCGGATGGCCGTGCTGTCACGAGGTCAGGAACTGAAGTTCCCATAACTCTTATAGTGGGTTTGCAACAAAAATACAACCAGACAGACTCTGTTCAAATAATTGAGCCGGCGGTAGGTCACTGTGTTTATGTTTTAGTTGGGCTCCGGGCCCGTATTTAATGCTGTTAACCTCTGTTGCTATCTTAAAATATTTTTCCAAACAAAAATCTAACTTAAAACTAATACGAAAAGACATTGGTTTCACTAATGTCTAATATTCAAACAATTAAATTTAAACATGTTGCTAAGCAAATGCTTAGAGGAGGAACAAAATAAGTGTGCCACAGATTTTGTAAAGAAATGACAATAACAAATTAAACATAACTAAAAAATGTGGCTCCAGTAAACAAAATATTAGAGAGAACTGTTGTTTACAATAATTAAAGAAGCTGACAATGGTGTATCCTAACATCTCCAGTTTGCATTAAGTTAAAACATCCTAAAGGCATAAGCCGCAATACTTATAAATACTGTTTATTTATTAGTTAGAAGTACCGGTAATAACTTATAGATTGTAGTGATTCCTTTTGCTACAGAATTACCATAGATCAAAACGAAAAAGTACATAAACAACTCAAAACAGCAGCAACTATAAAAAAAAAGAAATTAATACATCCATCTCCACTCCAAAAATTAGAAACAAATTATCCAAAAAAATTACATGCTTCAATAGCTGCTCTCTGATGTAGACTGCTACTTTACATATAATGCTATAAAGCAATGCTCAACAACATTACCCTACAATTTAACACTACACAAAAAGATTTTGCAAAAAAAGGATACAGCAAACGGAATGTTGTGCTCCTGCAGCCAATTGATGATGGCATCCTTCCTCCAGCTACTGTTGGGGAACTTCTCCAGCTGAAATCACCACACGATACAACAAATTAAAATATATTACCCTTGAATGTTGCCAACAGTATGTCTGTTGTATAGAATGTTTGAATTAGGTAGAATTCTTTCCAAAACATAAACTGTTAAATAGTTGGTTGGTTGCATAATATGTATTGGATACCAAATGTATGATTGGAGACTTCTACAATGTGAACGTGATAAGAATGTCTATAACTGCTGTGCTAGACATTCTTAAACTTTTTATCATATTACATGTAACTGTTTTCCTGATACCTGTGTTGACTAGCACAGAATCTAACATGTCACAAACAATATAAACATTTTATTTATTCAAAAACAAAAGGTTGGAGCTCACACCTGTGTGCTGTGATATGGTGCACACCTGTGTGCTGTGATATGGTGCATTGTCCATGTTAATGACCCTTGTATGTTTTTGGTATCAGTAACTGTAGTTGACCCAGAAACTGAATTATGGTCCTTTTTAAATTATGCAAATTAGGTTGGCTATGTAGCACTGAAAGTGAAAAATATGACACTGATAATTTACAATAACTAAAAGACAATGGCTGTAGAACAGCGGTGTTGGGGAAATGCATTAATACACAATTGTTTACTTAAAAGATTATGACTGATTTCATCGATTACGATGTCCTCTCGTGTTTAGTGAAGTGATACAGATATGTTTAATAGTAGGGGAAGTTCCAGTTATATCGACTGTAATCTATTTAGTGATTTATAACAATGCAATGGCAATTAATGCCGCAATGTAACTTCTAAATACAAAACAAGCAGTTTTTTCAGAATCTTAAAATGCACCATCTTTCCATAACCTATATAAAATTAATTGGCTATAACAAACTCACTATAGAGGCAATTTTCCTTACCATTGTCAGTTGTCTTTATAAAAATTTCCACTGTATATATTGGGTTGTTTATGAAGAATCCCTTGCAGCGGTACACAAAATCCACAATTTAGGTAGAAAATGGTAAAATGTTTTGCTTGAGCCAAAAACTGGAATAATACTTCAATATTTGGCATGGGAAATGGATGAACCTTAATTTTCTTATTTAAGAGACTCCAGTCGAGCACCAAATAGAATTTACCGGGCTCCTTTTTCTTTACCAAAAATGTGGAGGAAGCGTACAGTAGACTACAATGTATTATTGCGTTTTTTCTACATCACAAATAATCCCTGTAAATGTGTTCAATTTAGCAGATGAACACTGATACAGTTTGCAATGGACAGGTTCTTCAACAGTAACAATAATTTAATAGGGTAACATTTCACATTTACCTAGCTTCTCATTCAACACGTCTTTATATTGACCAATCAATAAGTTGTTCCAAATTTCTGTTGTAATAAATATCCAGGTGTTTTCCTTGATTTCCTACCCTAATACCGATTTCCCTGCCTTGCCTACACTTCTGTTTATGCAGGCTAATTGGGTAGTTTTTTTGCAAACACAAACATTAATACCTTTTCTTAATAATCTTAAATTGCCCTTTCTTCTCCCAGGAAATTAAGTCCAAGCACATCATCACAAATCATATTTGGCACGACCTAAAACTTTAGAATCCACGAATGTTTTTAAATTTTTTGATGTAATAGTACCACAGTTGCCATTAGCAACCTGTAATGCAAATCCGGCATCAAACTGTATTTTATTTTTCAGTTCAGGTTTCCTTTTTACTAGTTCACTGAAAAATGTCTGATTTACAAAGCAATCAGTGGCACCCGTATCAATCATTGCTTCTACCTGTTCCTCCCCTACAGTTAAGGTCACCCATAAACTATGATCCTTTTTCCCTTTTCCCAAGGCTGCCAATTGACCCCTTCCTTCCTTCCTTTTTTCCCTTAAGAGATTGACAATCTTTTTTCAAGTGCCCTATTTTGCCACATTGATAACATGCCCTCCCCTTAAGAGATTTACAATCATTTTTCAAAATACCCTATTTTACCACACAGATAACATTCACTATTTCTTTTGCTACCTTGCTTACATTCTCGCATTAAATGCTCCCCTTGACGACAAACAAAACAAGTAACACTTTTCCTGCTATTATTCTCCACAGTATATTTTACCCCCTCTTCTTACCGTGAAATAGTTGGGCACTATAAACCACATTATTCACTTGAATAGCCCAAGAGTTTAACTCATGAAAAGAACATGGGGCTGGCAAAACGGCACACTGCTGTCTCACGAAAGGGGACATATTTTCCAAAATTAAAGAAATAAAATCTTTCTCTTTTAATTGGATACTCAAGGCTGTCCCAAATTCATTAATATTCTGAATAAATTCAGATATGTATTCTCTTTTTTTAAACCTATACACCACGCGGTTTACTTACTCACCTTTTACCCGCTTGGGTACCAGGGACTCCCTTCAATCTCATTTTTACTTTACCCCAATCATCACCCTGTTCCAATTGTAGCATCTAAATTTCTAAAGCAACACCTGAACATAACTCTTTATTAAGTCACTATCATCATGCCCTACCCAAGTTCGCTTTAGTCTATCTACTTCATGTACAAATTGCAAAATTGAGTGTGGGTCATACGAGTTCAATTTAGGTATTTGTTTTAACACAGAAATAATAAATTTTGTCTTTACTTTACTCTCAACAGCCCGCTCAGCACTTCCCAATTCGCTACAATTTCCCTCATAATTTCCTCATACAGCGATAAGTACCTGCTTTCTAAGAGCACCTATTTTCTCATCCTTTCTCACATAAAATTTACATCTTTTAGGTTAGCTAACAATTTGCTTTTTGACAATTTATATTTCCAGCTAGTAGGCATCTTGAACTATACATTTACTTTAGCGAACACCACAATGCTCCGAAGAACAGAGTGGTGCAGGACTGTGACTCCTTTTAACAGGATGCTTATTAAGGTGGAGTGGCTAAAATGAGTAGGAATCACTATATTTTTATAATTTCAGAAACTGCAGAATTCCTAGGGAAATCACTTGTAACTGGTTGACTCTTTTAATCATTACATTTTATTTCCATTTAATGATATACCAATAAAACAACAAAGTACAAAACACAGGTTAGCCGAATTGAGTAAATAGTGTTATGCGTAACTCGCAACAGATCCCCCATACTACACATTAAAATGACTTTTTACTAAAATAAGCATGTAAAGTGTTTATAATACTTGTTTCTAATAACACAAGTTTTCAATTTACAAAAAACTTCACGGGCCCGGCTATTATATGCCAATAAAAACTATAAATTAATACAATACAATATAACCTAGCCCTAAAAATATGAATTATGCACACTCTGCCACTTCTTTTTTTACAAAATTCAAACTGCAGGATTATTCTACCGCATCTGGAAATGCCCAACATAACTCCCAACTAAACTCTATGCCATAAAGTTGGCCGTTCAAGTTTCACTTGCAGGGTCAATGAACACCACCACCACCACAACTCCCAAAAAACAGTACTTACAGTTTAAGCTGCGTAACTCAGGCGAATAATGGCTCACTTGGTGGACAGGGCACTGACCAAACATAATTCCAACACATCGTCAGCTACCCAGCGCAAAGGTGCTCTCAATTCACTCTAAAAAATTTAATGTAAACTTGGTGTATAACAGAAAAAAAGCACTGGCAACCATTTAAATAAATACCTGTTCAATAAGCGTGGCCTTTCATAGTACCAAGCCATGAAGTACACGTGCCAACTAAACAAGCCACATACCACCTGCACTTGACAGCAGTGCCTTACAACACAGTTTCAGTAGTGCAAAATTCATTATGTTGTGTACGCATTAAAACGTTCGTAGTCCTTGGCAATCTCTGACAACGTGATTAAAAGATGTTGCATCTTAACTTTCAACGTGAAGTGCACATGCCAATTAAACCAGCTGCGTCTCCCCTGCACTTGCCAGTAGTGCCTCGTAACACAGTTCCAGTAACACAAAATTTCATTATGACGTGCTCACAATTATTTACTATATTGCTATATTGTTCATAGTACTCGGCAATTTCCGACGTGGTTTAAAGACATAATGTCTTTAACTTTCATGTTTTGTGAATATTCTTAAAGTCATGAACCTGTTTACAATCGTTGCTCACGAGGCTTAGTTCCACCTATCAAACCAGGGAACATTTAGCCTCTACGAACACGGCAAACACCAGTGCCAATGATACACATCCACACAACTCAGCTGGTCATAACTTACTCTCTCACGTCGACTTGCAAAAAGCAACTCTGCAGCCAGGGTGCATGTGCAGCAATGCCTAACACCAGGTGTCACCCGCCAGCTAAACAGCCTCTGGAAGAGAACATATGGCTAGTACAAAATATATAAATATACAGAATAACCACTTAACTTTTTTACCGACCAAGCTGGCGATAAAATACTGAATAATGAAATTACATGTGACACTTTCAAGCATCACAGCGTAAATTCAGGAAATTGGCTTATTCCCAGTAGTGGCTGGCTGGCTGGCTCAAGGGGGTACTTTCCCATATTTTCTGGCAGTCTAGCTGATTGCCCGCTGTCGGAGTTGACGAAGTGTACCCTCGAGGGTGCATACAGCTGGTAGTGCAGGTGGTGGGATGAACGGACAATAGAGTTAGGGACATGACTTGCGTCAATGGTGGCAACCTGTTTAACACTGTTCACTTGGACTATTGCACACTTCCAAAAATCCTTATTTTATAATTTTCTTAGTATTTATTGAAATGTTACCAGCTAGTTTGGTGAGGTGAGGAAAAACATCATTTCTCATACTTAGCTCATTTCATCCATCTCTTTTCTGCCAGTTGAATTGAAAAAGAAACATACATGGGTTGAGTCATATGAGTTTAAGATTATCTAGTATCAGGCTTTCTCTTCACCTTGTGTCTAAAATAGGATAATCACAGTTGTACATAATCATTAAAGTGTTATGTGTCAAACCAGCCAAACTTTATGCAGTCATACTCCTTCCATCTACAACTGATACATGTGTATGGCCGGGGCCATGGTGGTGTGGCAGCTAAGGTGCTCACCTCCCATCAAAGCGAACCGGGTTTGATTCCTGGCAGGGTCGCTCCCGGATTTTTGCACGTGGGAATCATGCCAGACGATGCCGCTGGTTGGCGGGTTTTCTCTGGGAACTCCCGTTTCCCCCGCCCTTGCATTTTGGTGCTGCTCCATACTCACCTTGCTTCGCCCTCATCTACTCTCAAGACCTCGTTAAGAGCCACCTACATTTCTCCACTCTCCACATGTGTATGACCTTATATACAACATAACATGGTAAAAGCATGTCATCTCCTGAAGCAGTAAACATTACAGGTGTCATGGTTTCACTTTGGTTCATAACCTGGCTAGGTACTTACATCCATCTTTGTTATTACTATATAAAGAAAAATTTCGTTAATGATGAAATCACAAAATTTTTACTAATGTATTTGGAAATGTACTCTTAGTACTTAAAAATTCCTACAAGAGCATATGCATTTGTTTTCAGTGGAAGCACTAAACATCAAAGTTAGTTTGAGTATACTGATTCCTAACAATAAACAATAAAGGTTGCACATGAAGAAAACAAACACAAATGGTAGTATGGTTGTGTTTTTTCTCTATGTATGCATATTGTGTTATATCAATTGTGTGTACACAGGTAGAAAAACACTACATCCCATGTAAGTCATGTGTACACAAGTGAAAAAACACTACTGCCCATGTAAGTCATGTGTAAAAAAAAGTGACAAAATTCATCCCACAGGAGTTATGTTTACAACCATATAAGTCTTGTGCACAAATGTGGGAAAAAAATTACCTACATCCAGCATAAATTTAGTTAACTTAAATGAAAAGTAAAAAACATGTTCTATAGTGTGAATGACTTTTTGCTACATAGTTATTTAAAGTTAGGTCAGCGGAGTTTTCAGAGGTAAATAAAAAAAGTCTTGTAATGGAAATCTTTGGTCGCAATTATTGCTGGAGGTCATGAAAATAATACTTCAGCTCTACAGACCCAATTAAAAATATGGACTTTTCTGTCTATTTTATCTCTGTATCAAATGTTTGAAGGGTGTTCCACTACAAGACATGTTGTTATGAGTGTGAGTGCTAATTTACATGTTCTTGCAATATTGCTGTCACGGGAAAATAGTTTTCATAAACACTCAAGTTGTGCATATAAGTATCTATAGATACCAGTAGCTAAGGTCGACAGAAGAGAGCATTCTCTCAGTACATTAACATCATTACAGACAAATGCAGAGCATTAAAATAAAAGAATATTGAAATAATGTTTGAAATGTGTTTTGGTGATGGCTAAATCTAAAAATGTATTCAATTAATTTGATAACAAAATGACACCAGTAATGCAAATAATCCGGTGTGCTATGTTTAGTGTTTGTATTATGTAAGGTTTTGTATGTGCATTATGTAAGGTTTTGTGTGCATTATGTAAGGTTTTCCATACATTATACAAGGTTTTGTGTGCATTATGTAAGGTTTAGTACGTGAATCATGTAGGGTTGTGTGTATGTATGAAGTAAGTTTTAGTATATATCATTGAATGATTTTTTTAAATATTTTATTACATAGTTATGTAGAAACTGCTGTACTCAGGCAGGCATTGCATGTTTTTTTCTCTTAGAATGAAAGCTTATCAAGAGAATTTATAAAGAAAATAATGAACATGGAGAGGCTCGTGCATCCTCAATTCTTTTAACATAAGTTTTATAAGATGAGAGAATGTTTAAACCTATTAAGTATTGCATGGCACACTATTAGCAATTATTTAAAGATTTTATCAGTTTGATACACGTAAACATGGCAAAGCTAACCATAAAACATTTCTGTAATTCATAATCAATAAACATCCCTTTGGACGACAAGAACAGCCGAGGCTTCTCACCTTGTAAACTTCATTAAGACCCTACAGAATTTAACAAACAGATAAAATGATTTTGCCTTGCCTGCAACCCTGTGACTTAAGTTACATTCATGTGTAGTTACATACAGTCACATCTGCTACCTATGTCTGACAGTTGACTAACTCGACTACAAACTAACTATCCTTTTATAATGTTAACTAAAATTACAAACAATCAAAACACAGTGCAGCTACTTAACTTTACATTTTGCTGTAGTCTTGCAAGCCTCCTCTGGGTTGGTGTTGGACCTATTTTAGACAACTAGCGTATGAAAAAATGCCTGCCACTGCTCGCAACAATTTCTTGACACACTACATATAATGATTCTGCCAACCCCATGTTATAAACAATCCCACTTTGCATACTTGTCATGCGATATATTTCCTGAAAGCACTTGGGCCATTCCTCCACCACTCAAGGCAAATGCGTGCGCTGCTGTTCCACGATCAGTTGACAAAAGCCATCTCCCCTCTTCTGTTCGAATCGTGCCGGACAATTCCGCTGATGGGCAAGTGTTCTCTGGGATCTCCAGTTTCCCCCACCCTTGCATTCCGGTGCTGCTCCATACTCACCTCGCTTCAACCTCATCGACTCTCAAGACCTCTATGTTAAGAGCCACCCAAATCTCTTCACTCACTCATATTCACCCCTCTTCTGTCTTCAAACTCCACATTTTCCCCAAAACCTACCAGGTGCCAAACTGCAAACAATTCCCTGTGAGATAAGGATGATGTCACCTGGATAACTGGATAGCATGTGGCTAGTTAGCTACATTCAGAAAAAGTGCATGTGTTTCTTGATAGCTGCACACTCAACGCAATTGCTTCATCCTGTTTCCTGCTTAAAAGCCAAACTTGAACCTTTAAACTACTTGAAAATATTTGCTTGCACATTCCTGAGAGCTGACAAGAAGATTCATAGACCTATACTAATGCCACTAGTTGAGAAATTTAACTAAATGAGAACAAAAACACAAAGAGACTAAAAATTTTTTTTCAAAAAATGCTGTAAAAAATTTTTTATAGCAACAAAAATTAGTGACTGCACAAATTACTATTGCTGTTTAGTTTTACACTGAGAAGAGGAAAATTAAATTTACACATTTTGTTCTCATAGTCTGGTTTTGTACTTTAATAATATGGGATCCACAATTTGTCAAAGCCGATCAAGTGCAAAAACCATTTTACAAAATAGTTTTTTCTTTTAAAAATCTCATTTGATGTACATTATTTGCCTAATTGCCCATAGTGGCAGGCCAAAACAAAAAAGAAATAACTGACTTAAGGATCTGCAGCTGCTGCTGTTGTCTTGAAAAACACATAATTCATCCAGGAAGTCTGGTGGACAATGAATTATCATAGGTCATGATCCAGGTCTCCACGACCTCCTGATGCTCATCAACCGGCTGGGATACAAACGATTCCAAGGACTTAGCAAATAAGCTGTAACAAATATTTTATGGTTTGGAGTAACAGTGTTAACACACAAACATTACATTAAACACAACAATCGTCACAAATTGCTTACAATTTGTACCGTTCTCCTGGTGTTCTTTGTTTTATTATTTTTTTGCATACATCAGTCAGTGTTCTCCCCTGGATGTTGCCAGAAATCTGGTGGTATTGGCGACAAAGTAGAGTGGTCACTATGGTCACTGGATTTCTTTGTTTCTCCTTGAATCTGAGAACTTACTGCAGCAATACAGAAAAAAAAGAAGATAAGTTAAAGTGTCACTTAACTACCACATATTGCAGTCATAAAATGCTGTTCTTATTCCAACGAGGTAACTGCTAAGCTGTCGTTCTTTTGGAAGGTTGTGATATCAGCTTCCCCTTTAGGGGCTCTTACACAAAGCTGTAAGAGATAATAAGCCTGCTGAAAGCAAGCGTGACAGGGCGGGGAAAGAAATGTTTTGACAGCAAATGAAAGTGCTGACGAATCATGAAAAAAATTGGAAAAAATGTGTGAGAACAAAGAGAAAAATTACATAAAGTGCAAGTTTGTTTCCAAACACGGGAATGAAATTAACGACATGCTTTTGAAGCTCCAAGAATTAGTATGTTTAGTTTTCTATTATATTCCGTGAAATGTGTTCTCTGTATTAGTAAGTGTCACTGCGTGGATGGTGAAAGCTGAGATTGAAGTGTCTATTAAAAACATCACTGTAATACCATTCTTTAACTGGAGATTTATTCATTTCTATGCATTTTGCATTATAGAGTGAATACATCTTGCTCAGATTGACCTCCGAGCTCATATTACTGTTTGTGAGGATTGTCTGCCCTGCTGTAGTGACTCCTGTATTTTGGGAAGCTGGCAATATGATTTCTTACCGCTTCTGTTTTCTCAGCTGGTACCTGTAATGAAAATTCCTTCTTACCTCTGATAACCTGTTATGGAATGCCTGATTCTTGTTTCTTATTGGTTGCTGTTATAAACCGTTCATTACTAATATCCAAAGTCTTTAAATAAAATTCCTTACACATTCATTTACCTTGCAGATGTGTAATTTTTTTTTACTTTGGATTAGCAGCACCAGGAGTAGAACGCTTGGGCTTGGGCATTCCTGTAACATAAATAATACGGGTACTGATAATTAAGCCCACTTGGAGTCACATTTTCCCTAATAGATCTAATCATGTGGATCTTAATAATATTGTAGGAATGGCTTGACAGGTAAATGGATGTGACCTATCTTAAAGTCTTTAGGCATGAGTTAATATATTTAGCGAATTACATAAAAGAAGTCGCCGACACTCCATTGTCCTGCACTTTACATTATCATACTTTAATGGACGCACATAACATTTTCCAGTCAACACATAACTTTGATACGTCTTTATCACAAATTTATTATGCATAGACACATTGGATGGGTCTTGCCTAAAATAAAACCTCAGTTGTGCAGTTAAGCACGGGGCTTTCTTTAAACATACCATTAAATTTACTTCTTTCCTTTTGACTTGAACTAATGTTAGAGGATGTTGAACTCAATTGTGAGGGCATATAATCATCATCACTCTCCAGTAAATCAGAATCAGAACTGGCACCTAGAACATAAATTATAATGAATTCTATAAGATGCAAGTTAGCTAATAATATTCACATCATTGTGTACAAAGAAGCTATGATTTAGCATTATTCAACAAATTGCACTGATGCAACATTTTGTTGACTGTAAATAACACACCTGTGCACTGTAGATTGCTACTGGGTCAATACCAATGGATCTGAGTTTGCCCAGTTCATGTCCTAAGAACATGTACCTACCATGGCAAACAACATGGAATGGTTTCACATATGGCTTATTTAAACATGCATTGAATATTACCATAAGTACTTTCAAAAGCATCCCTATTAGGCTACTGCTGTACTTTCAGTAAAATACTTACCTGAAGCTTCATTCAGGAGAGCAGCAATTCGTCTTTCGTCCACCATTTCACTTGTACTAGTTGTATTCTAAACACAGTCCAGGCACTGTGTTAGAGGTTAAACTTTATCACAGAGCGCAGCACTATGCAGGAATGCACTTGTACATCTTTTACTGTCATGAGAGCCATACATTAACTTTTCAAATGTGCACTTAGACTATTTTCTTATGAAATGTCACTTGTACCACCTGCACTCTCAGCCCCTCAATTATGAGTGTTAAATATAATTATTAAGTACATGTAGGTAGTGTTAAGCCCAATCTTCCCATGGAGATACACGTGTGTTTACACAACCACGTGGTCATAGTGTGGCAGCATTTGTTTTGTTTTCATGTTAATTAATTGAAGGAGCACAGATGTGTATTTTTATGTAAAATACTTGCACAATAATTGTACTCAACTCATCAGCACAGGCCACAGCCCTAGAAACCTAACTGCTTGATCTGCGCTAAAATGCAATAGCATAATAAAGAATTAAGTGTTATTTTTTATTGTATTAAAATTTTTGTCATCAAAGTAACCATACAGTGTGTAATTATCATATGTGTCTATTGTATGAAAATGTGTGTTCATCATATGTAGTATCCATCTTATTCATCATTATTAGTCAAGTGCTTTTGGTTTTTAGTGGGTAACATGGATGGTGTCTGCGCTGTCGCACCAACACTCAATCACTCTGGCTAGCAGAGCATACAAGGTGCACGTGTGTAGCAGCTTGGTGCAAACATCTTTTGTGACCAATCATTTTTCATTATAATATTTCTTTAATATATGTAAGTTACCAGAACATTTTATAGACTTTTTTCATCACCCCGAGTTCACATCTCGCCGAATGAGACAGCAACCTTACCAGCTTTAATCATTTATTAAATTTTTTCTGTAGTCAATAAGACCCTTTGTACAGTATATTGGCTAGTGAAGGTCTTTGGCCGTACATCTGCTTGAGTGCGTAGGACAGTGTTTATCATCATCTTCAAATTGGGAATATATGTAGGGTCCAAACATCTATTTGTGTGTGTCATGAACATTGTTTTCTCGTGGTACTGTACCTATAATAGCCACTTCATGGCGAGTTTAGGGAGATGTGCCTACTTCCATCACAGTATTTTCTTAGGGTCATCCCTGCTAAATAGTGGTAATGCACAGACATGTGACAGGTTATCACAGCTTCAGAGCATATTTTGGATGATGGACCCTCTTTACGTAGGATTATCCTGCACGTACGACGTTATCGCAGTGGCACGTGACCAGCCATAATAGGTCAGTGTTCATCCGCAACTTCGCCAGGGTGCAGTATTACGCCTGGCTGTTGACTAGCTCTGAGAGTGCTCAAAAAGTCTCGTGCTAATTTGAAGGCATAATTTTGCCTAGATGGCACCCTTACTGGCTTAATCAACATCAACACCATGCCCTGTAGTGTACGGAAATTAACATGCTGGCGACTACGTTCCAAATTGGAAATATACTGGCCTTGTCACATAACCAACAGCTCTGCAACCTGCTGGCACCCTTCAATGTGTGTGTGGCATAAGCAGAACATCATCAACACTTCAGCAAAGGCGAGTCAAAACTATCATCAAGACAATACCTTTATCACCATCTTTGCATGTGAGAAGCAATGCCGCCATCTTGGGTCCATATTCCAGTGACAAAAGCATGAGTCACATCAACCCCCTGATGCCACACCATCCACGCCTCCAGGTATCCCGCTGCTTGAGCCGAGGTATCGGCAAGATGGGCACGCATCCACCCCTATGCAGTCATGAGAACCCTTACCTGAATAGCTGTCCACGCATGCGAGAAAATGCACATGCGGGCTATTGATCCTACATAGGTTGTCTGTGCTACCGTTCTGCATAAACAGGCTTCCATGCATGTGCATACATGTTCACGATGGAGTTCCTGCTCTAGGCTATGAGTGTTTGTCAGGTCTGCCATAAGGCCAAGTCAGCAGACCCTTTTGGTAAATATGACTAAACTGCTGACATTTGAAGTTGTCTTCCTGGGGAATTTCGTAGTTCAACACCCATGTCATCTCAACATCTGCACAAAACACTGTCTGTCAGTTGATGCACCGATTTGTAGTAAGCACTTGGCATAACCTGGTTATGTGTGCGCATTGCACAGACTCGTATCATTTAAACTTGTTAAGTGTGGCCGAATGATCCAGCTTATGGGGAAGTCAGTTTGTCTGTACTCATTGTCTCTTCGGCACTACAAACAACTGCTACTGAAGGCAACAGTACTAAGTGCAACAAGTACGAAAAAATCACTGAGTCAAGAGAACTGTCACCACCCTCCATAAAAATGCAGGACACAAAAATGAGATCAGTGTTTATGAGTTTGACATCTGAAGAATGGGTTGCCACATTGGCAGCAGTCATTGCCAAGATGCATCCTCCACGTACCCAAACACCCAACATCCAAAACATCATGGACGCATACATGGTATTGGCGAAACGTGTCTACCGCCAGCCTTGGTGCGTCCAGCACAAAGCTGTAAGACATAGCTGCAGTGAAAGTAAATGATGCGAGAAGCAGGTCAGGCGGAACATGTCTGCATTACCGCGCAGGTGCAGTGGGAAATACTGAGCATTTACCAACCAAGCATCAAGCAACCAGCTCACCTGACAGGTACGTGCCACAGCACAAGTCCTGTCAAAGCTACGTGTTATATTCAGTGTCCTAACGAACCTCAAATTCAATTGTGTTAATGACAAATAGTGCCATAGTAAAGCATCCAACTAGTGACAAGTGCTACGTGCCGCCGCCGCCGCTCCCTTTGGCATCCCACCAACTGGCTCCTGGGTAAGTGTAGTTAATGAACAACACTAAGCACTGTACAAAAGGACACCATGAGAAGTGCATACAGTGTCGTGGGAATGTGGAAATATAGGAATGACGATACGCTCTTTGAAAACATTAAAGAAAATTTTTGTGCTACTGATTGAGGTTATGTTACTAGGTAGTGGATTGTCATTATCATTATATTTTGTAAGTGTAATTAGCAATACAGGTTAAGTGGTTCAAGGCAACTGCAAGTCATAATAGTGTGCTCTTTTGCATTGCATTTTTGTAATTCAGTTTTTTAGGTGTTTTATCTTGAAAAAGTATTTGCTCAGTTTTTTTAAATTATTATGAAATTACTTTGAGCAAAAACCAGGAAACACTTATGAATAGTTTATTTGATGAGCATTGTATTTGATATTGTGATTTTTTGTTAATTGTTAAAGCTTTGCATTGCCGTAGATGAAACTTTTAGTTTAACAGTATATTTTGTACTATGCATATATATGCCAGGTTTAAATTATGAAAGAACATTTGTGAATTTGCTAAATATGGGTAGTTTTATTTCAAAATATGTATTAAAGTTAGTATTATAATTTTTTGGTAACATGTTCTATAATTTTACTACTATCACTTTCAATTGAAGAAAAGGCAATTGGCAAGTCCTTAATAAAAACTTTTGTAGATATTAATCTAAGGAAAATGTTCTAATATTATAATTACCGTAAAGTGTATTAGTAAAGGTTTTGTGAATTTAGATATACCTTTGCAATTATGTAGTAGAAGCTCAAACTGTCATGGGCTATTGTGTAATTGTAACTAATGTAATTGATTAATGCAGAGTACCGAACCGGAAGTGCTTTATGAAGGTTTAAAAGTTTTTTTTTTTTTAAATTGTGTAACATAAAGAAGTAAATACTGTTATTTTGCAAAGAGTTAACAATAGGAATTATAAGGAAGATTAATTAAGGGTGCAGTAAATTTTAATAAATTTCCAAAGGTTGAGGTGTTGTATAGTATGTATTGAGCCTTAAGAATATTGACATGTAATAGGAAATGTTGCTGCAGTTTATGGTGTCCTGGGATCAGTGACACAAGGTATAAGTGTAGTTGGATTGGGACAGGTCTGGGGCCCTTTTTTATTGTCAGCACTGACCTAGTGAGAGGCAGTCGCAGTGGCGTGTAATGTTTTTTGTCAGCACTGACCAATGGAGAGGCAGTCACAGTGGCTTTTGAGGTTTTTTGTCAGCACTGGCCTATGGAGAGGCAGTCGCAGTGACTTTTTTTTATAGTTTTGGGCAGACCTGGGTCCCCTTTTAAAGGGTGTGTGCTGATCCCAGCGAGAGACCAAAGGGCAGCAACCCACAATGAAGAATCGATGGCACAGGTGGAAATACACCCTCAACCACAAAGTATAACAAATTGTAACAACCAGTAACTAATTGAAACCAGTAAGGTGTGATTTTCTCCCAGCATCCGTCCATATCTTGTTACTCTTCAACCGGTGAGGTAAATGATTTTGTCAGGAGTTAATTAAGTGAATATTTTTTATTAGTTGAGCTACTATGTTATATGTAAAGTGTTTTCAAGGAGCAGAGGCACAGTGGTTTACAGAACAGCCGCATAAAAGATAGGTTACGCTTTGGGAAAGATTTCTTCAAAATCTATCCCAAACCGAGGGGGGTAATGTAATGACGCAATAGTCTTAATTTTTGGGACACGTGTTTCAATTTATTTCGTTTTTCTTAAGCTTTGCCAAGCCTTATGATATTTTTATTGGGTTTCAAATTAAAAGCCGTGGTGGTCCGTTTCCCGTGATAGTTTGTTTATCTGGCATACGGGTGCTATTGTAGGTTATCGGGCGGACGTTTGCTATTTACGTTTGTCAGGAGTCCGGTTGTCGTTTCGTTTCAAACATCGTAGTTTTCAGTTTTTGTTAAGCATCAGCATTATTTAGATATTTTCAGAATGCGTCAACAAGTTTTGTTGTACGAGAGGTTTGTTTATGTTGACTGCGCAGTTTTAGTTCCTACAACGCAGTTGTGTTGTACGACGCAGTTTCAATCACGTTGTGTTGTGATGCAGTCACCTTTACCTCACCCTTAATTTTGAAATCATTTTCCTGGTAGATTTGGCAGCCTTCTGCAGGAAATGTGACAACCATACAATTTTTAACCATGGCACTTAACAGACAGAAGGTTTGTTGACAAATCTGGCACATATATTACATTTTTTATTGTTTTAAGGCCTTCATTGCCTATTTTCACACATCTCCTTCACCAAGATTACAAAGCTTCTCATTGTTGGCACAAGTATAACATCCTTGACCAGTTATCTCATGATAATTCTCCAACCAGCCTTTACAATTAGTCATATGGCTGCTAGTGCTTGATCCACATGCCAATCACCTCTACTCTCACTAGCAAACAGTGCTGTCAATGGGACCAGTCACCCAGCATTTTGTCCCTAAGTTCCCTCTTAGGGCAGTCATGGGCCAAATTACCTGGCACAATACAGCTGAAACATTCAAAAATAGGTTTCCTTTTGGTTTTGTTGAAATGTATACTACTTCCTACCTTTGAAGATTTTTAGCACTGTATAAGAATGTGGCATCACTGTGGTGCTGCTGAACCCCAACAGAGTGCTTGATATTGTATTGAAGCAGTTTACTTTTTACAAATTCACTAGTTATTTCTTCCCTGGAGCTTTCTAATGCCATTACCATAGGATCATACTCTGGGAGCAAACCTCTTAAAATGATATCACCAACAAATTCATCATCAGTGGGTAAGCTGATGTTTGCTAACTATTGAGCGAGTGCCATTACCTCCAATACATACTCTTCCATGCTTCTGTAACGTTCTATTCACACCTCGAATTGTTTCCGCAGCAAGCCTAGTCTTTGTATGAGTCCCTTGTCTTTATATGCACTTCCAAGTTTGTCCCAAACTTCTCTTGTGGTTTTTGATGACCATACATGAATAAGACAGTGCAGCTGAACCTTAAAACAAATTTTTGCTCTCACCTTGTGGCCCTTTCCTGCACGTACAGTTCCCAGTACACTTGCTCCCAGAAAAACGCACCCCCACAAGTCCTCTTGTGCTAGGTACAGTTCCATTAAGAATCTCCAGGTATTATAATTCTTTGTGCCTTTGAGTTTTCTATGGGTGACAAAGAACCCGAACTTGCCATTCTCATGGTTGCAGTTGTACTCGTGTTAAATCTTTAAACACTTCCCGATGCAATTTCTGTACTTTTGGTCATGAAAAACTTCACTTCCAGACAGGGTTGATGTGCTTCTAGTGGCAAATAAAATTTCAATTTACAATATTTCATTGTACATTCATGCAATCTGTAATACTCAGACATGCGGTAGGGTTATGTACAACCAAAAAAAAACCTGATCCAAAATTCTTTTCATCCTGACAGGTAATCTGTTATTTTCGCATCCTGTTTTAAAATTTGTGGATAATACATAAAAAGGCCTATACAAATGTATATTATAACCAACCAGTGCATTAACCTTGCATTCACCATAAGCTACATAAAAAAAACACTTGGGAGTCTGTCAATTACACTGTTGCCAACTCTAACGACTACCAATGCTCTAGTTATTCAGGAAATGTTCAGTAACCATACACTTTTGGTATTTTAAATTGGAAACCTACTTTAGTAAATAATAGAACTTTAATTTGTTTTGTGATATGTTTATTATTATAGTGTAATCATGTGTTAAAGTAACTATACTTTAATTTTCAAGATAAGATTTGTAATGTATTGTATTTGAGAGTTTTGATACACTGTGAATTATAAAATGTCCAGGTATTAAGCAGGTTAGCTATTTTGTTAACAACACACTTTGTTCTTCCTTCTTTTGAACTTCAACAAATATGATATGAATTTATTTTTTTGAAATTGTTTTTTTATTCATCATATTACTGCTTAATCTTTGTAAGGTGAGGGTAATTTTATGTGAATTGATACAATGTTACTATCATTTTTGCAAATATTTTTTCTTCTTAATTTGTTTGTAGCAGTCCACAAGGCACATGGGCTTTTGTATACCTTTGCAACATGCAGAATTTCAGTTGAGGTGACGTAACAAAAATGCACTGTCTCATGTGTGGCTGCTGGCTGATGATCTTCAATCACTGGCTGATGATCTTCAATCACAAAAGTCTGTAAATTAAATTTTTTTTAATACTTTGGATTTTGCAGTTAAGGTACCCCAAACTATTGTTCACAACTCCTAGTTCAATGGCGAGTCAATAGATGTTGTATAGGCCATCTGTAAAGAAATTAAATGATGGCATGATTACAAATGTTATGTAAATGCCAGAAGAGCAAAAGTAAGTTAAATTATAATTGTTAAAATTAATAACGTGTTTGTTATGAATTCACTTGGAAATTCTTTTGGAATCTCATAGAAATCAGGGCACCCGTTAGGTAAAGTGGTGACATGATATTTCTTTCAAAGTATATACATATCAAATTCATGATTTTTTGTTTTGTAAAACAGAAAGTTTTAAAAGTATTTCAAAGACTTGGAATGTTATTGATGTATGGTAGAAGGAACTAGTATGATGTAACATTGACATCCCTAAGAAAACGAGACACATTATTTTTAATATAAGCCCTCAATAAAAGTAGAATCCCCAAAAATTAAAAATTATTTAATATTTTCTTTAACCGTTACAAATAACATTAATATTTTAGAAAATTTAAGATTTTATCATATTTAATATTTTACAAAACAATATTTTAATTAAGATGCCTGGGAGTTTGGAAGGTTTAAGGTATAATCTATAAGATAAAAGTAAGGTACAAGTGACTCAGTTACATATAAAACACAACCAGGTTCACACTTCCAACCTCCTTGGGCCCCCTGAGCTAGGAAAATACACAGTTATAGATAGCATTTTTCCTCTATGAAACCAAATATCTTACATCCCAATATTGGACACAAAGCCTTATTTAGCATGGCAAAGGTAGGGAAACATTTTCTATAGCTCAACCTTATCCAAGTTGTTTGCTTACATGGCAGGAATTAAAGTGTCTTATGGTCTTCTACGGCAATCTTGCCTGATTTATCATCATTAAGCAGTAATCATTTTCTAGATTTGTCTTAATACTTTTACAGAGTTAGCCAATTTAAGATATTACCACTATTGCTGCAAATTATATTCTTAGCAGGCAGATCCACGTTCATAAAACTGGAGCCCTAGGTTTAACTAAAACTCATAAAACATTTTGGTACACAGGGTTCCATATGAAAGAACTAATACAAGTTTGCTTTGTTCTTACAAATGCCACACTATGAAATTACCTCCAGATTGCCGGCCTTGTGTCGAGGTGAGCCTGCAGTCCCCAGTAAGCAACTCTCCCATGGTTGTGGGGAATTCATCCACACTACACATGGGTTTAAATAGCTATTTATCTACAGCCCGTTCTACAATGACACATATGCTAATTCATATTGTGTATGTGGACAATGTAAATCACTCCATGTTAAATCTCCAAATGTGTAGGTGAATATGTATGGAAGAATGTAAGAAATCTGATCAACTCCCAGCTTTTCATTGTCCTGAATCCATCGCCAATAGGAATATAGTATTGGGTTTAATGATCTTCATTTTTACAACAATTTTTGTTGATAAGAAAACATGAGTATGTAATCAAAGCTACTATTATCATTTTTGTTTTAACAGTTGAACATTCATATAGGCTGTTCACGGTAAAGTGAGCACTTTCGAGACGCAAGTTAATTTTCCCTATCAGCCATTTTTTTATTTTTCCACAACAACTTCTTAAAATAAATATTGCTGTGTAAGTTAACATCTAAGGCTACAATAAAATATATTTATTGAGTATTATTCCAAATGAAAGGGCTTCAAAAAGTGCTCACTTTACCATGAATAGCCTATAGCTAACATTACAATTTTAAAAAGAATATTAAACATAATTTAATTTTAAAAATGAGGTTTGTATTTTGCTAAGCTTATGTCTCTGTTTTGCAACAGAAGTATTTTTTTATTTTATTGGTATTTTTATTGTTATGTTCCCATGTATTGAAGAATAATTAAGATTCATCCCAATTTGTCTGCTCATTTCATTTATGCGTTCCGTTAATATTTTCTTATGCATTTGTGGATTGTAGAATGGGCTTAAAATGCAACATCATGTCAGTCTCCACAACTGGTGAGGATCTTCTCTCCCCTGCCGAGTACACCATTGTGTATATTTAATTTGCTAGAATCAAAACTATAGTTGTAGTACTTACCAAGACATGAGGAGGTAGGGAACCTGGCTTGTGCCTGGGCTGGCCTGTGCATGCTGCCACTGTTCTTGTAGATAGTCGCACCTCCACTGGTGGTCATTGATTGGGCTGCTACTTGTACCATCATCTCTGTTAGGAAGTCACTTTTATCTCTATTTGCAGCAGCTAACTGCCATGCCCATCACATGCCCCGGGGTGGTCACAGACGATTCATCATGTAGAGCAGGGCTTCCCAAACTTATTTTTACTGTAATGCCTTTGGGAGTTTGCCATTTCTTTGCGATGCCCC
>NQII01002418.1:249316-266369 GCA_002778355.1 Clitarchus hookeri | reverse complement strand
TTTTCTGGCCAAAATGAAGCCTACCAGTGTGTTGTCAAAAAAAATACAAATTACATATATATTTTTTATTAGAAACTAAGAACAAAAACATAAGACCTTACAGATAAATAAAAAGAGATATTTATTTTACTTTCTTGGCTAGCTACTAATGAGAAGGATGTGCTTGCTTTTCTGAGCATAGCTTCTCAAAATGGGGCTCAAGTTTGGAAATTGCCACTCTCATCTCTTTCTCTACATTTATTTGTGACCTGTACTTGTTTTTTATTACTGCATCTGCAGAAAAGCCTGTTTCGCACAAGTACGATGTCGCAAATGGTAATAGAACCCTCAATGCTGCAGTACTCATGGCACGATATTCGTGAGAAACTGAGCTCCAAAATTCAAGCAGTTTGTCTTTGTCGAATTGGAGCTTAAGGCTGGAGTCACAGGACAATTCTATTAATTGTTCTTCTTCCTCTGTCAAAAGTATTGATGGTGAGGTTGACTGGAAAGGGTTTCTAACCCAGTCATATTGCTCCAGATTTTTGGGAAAATATTTTGCAAAATGTTTGCTTAATAATGACAAGTGCTGTGTAAATATTAATTTTAAAGAGGGATCAAGAATTTGAATCGATTTTTCTTGTAGAATGTTTTGTAAAGCAGGGAAACAGTCTGTATTTACTTGATATCCTTCTAATTTTCTTTCCATAACAGCAACTTCTTCTGAAACCCAGTAATTTTATCTGCCAGTTGCAGTATGAGAGTTTCATTTCCCTCCAAGGACTTAAGATCATTTAATTTTTTTAATATGTCGCAGAGATATCCCAATTTTGTTATAAACTCTGTATTAATAAACTTTTGTGCATCATTGTGTGATTCTGTCTGTAAATAAGTGTAAAACTAATTTTGTAATTCGTGTACACGTGCGAGTACATTGCCTTTGGACAACCAATGAGAGTTGCAATAATAAATTAAAGAGGTATGCTCGGCACCCAACTCTTCACAAAGCTTATGGAAAAATCTTGCTTTCATAGGTCGTGTTTTAATGTAGTTCACCACGTTGATAATTATGTCCATCACAAAATTTAATTCAAGTGTAATGTTCTTTGCAGCCAGGGCCTCTCTATGTATGACACAATGTGTCCATTTTACATTTGGAGCCTTGGTTTTGATGAGAGCTTGTAGACCTCCATACTGTCCAGACATCGCTCGAGCGCCATCCGTACACACACCCACACAGTTCTCCCATTTAATGTTATTTTCGATCATGTATGAGTCTAAGATCTTAAATAAATCAGTGGCCTTACCACTATCACACATTGTTTTGCAAAATAACAAATCCTCACACACGTTTGTTTCGTGTATGTACTGCACGTAACATATCAATTGAGCGTCGTCATTGCTATCGGTCGCCTCATCCAGTTGAATGGCAAATAAACCTGAAAGTTTTTCCACAATTTGCTCATTAATATCTTCTGCCATGTCATGAATACGGCGACTAATCGTATTGTTTGAAAGAGGTACATTTTTTATTTCTTTAGCCGCCGATTCTCCAAATTATCACTGATACCATATCCACCGTTGCAGGTAAAATCAGTTCCTCAGCAATTGTGTGTGGTTTCTTACATTTGGCAATACGGTGAGCTACCTTGTAGGAGGCGAGCAGTGCTTTGGTAAGTACTGATGCTCTTGAAAGCAAAGCCGTGGACTGATCCTTTAAGTTCTCGCAATTTTTGTAACAAAAACGTCTCGCGGCTTACCTTGTAGCTGACTGTGAGTTGTTTCCAAATGACGTTTTAGTTTATTAGGAAGCATACTTTCAGCAGCCAACACCTTATGACACAGAACACATTGAGGAAGTTCCACATTTCCTTTGCTAATGTAGGTAAATCCGAAATCCAAATATTGGTCATCATATTTTCTATACTTCTTCTGTTCTTATAAAGTTTCTTTACTGCTCTCTCCTGAATCTTCACTTTGTTTTCTATTTCTTTGAATAAAATTATCCATAGTCAGTATCAAAACTCCGCATGCGTAATTAAACAAAACAAAAGCTTGACTGAACAAGATGCAAACGCGGGGGAATGGAGTACGCGCCGGGGGAGGTGGACGGCGCCGGCGGCCCACGACAGTCAGTCAGATCAGTCAGAATGTGTGCAGCGCTCAAATGACTCGGTCGCGTCGTCACAGACAGGCAATCTGTGTGGATCGCTTCGCGACGCCCCTGGGATAATGCCACGATGCCCCAGGGCGTTGCGACGCACAGCTAGAGAAGCCCTGATGTAGAGTATAAAGTATAGAGGAAAATATGGAATTAGAATTCATTACCAGACTAGGGGTTTATTAAGTATAAGGCTCTGTCTACCTCAGCCATAATATGCTTTCTCACTCCCCATAGTCTGGGGCACACCAAATGTTACCAATTACGAAATGTGCCTTTGTGTGAGCACGGATGCCATGTTACACTCTACCACGTGAGAACCAAACAGTTTTAATGTCCCATGAAACAAACCGACTGAACTTTGTGTGATTGTAATTCTCAGAGCAGCTGCCTGATCTGTAGTACCAAATGATTGACGTGCTTAATCACAACTGATTTTCTACCAAACAACTGATCTGAATATCAAGAAGCACCAAGCACAATACTACAGAAGTGCTGAGAAACAACTTTGGCCCCTTGCACCTGCTATGCCTATTTGCCCATTTATGAAACTTTTCTCAGTGTGGTGGCAGAATCAAACTCTGGTCACTGAGAGATATTAATCACTTATCTTTTGTGTCACCATGCTATGATGCCCACACATTTTTCACTATAGGTGTTAACTAACAACCTTCCACCATGTTACAAGAATGGGCACAACCTCTCTTATTATTGCTGGACATCTACAGATACAGAAGCCACACTTGTGATTGATGGCCACTTTGTTTGCTCATCAACAATCGACACAAAATAAATTAACCTAACAATTGTTCAGGAACTTAAATTTATTGTTATTCTTTACATGTTCATAGTACCTGTCAATATTTCAATTGATATGTGCCTTTTGAATGCTTAGATTTTTTTATAAAGGAGCTTAATCAAGGAGGCTGCAGAAATCACACTTATTAGAGCCTGGAGCCTGCCTATATCTGGTTGGTCAGTGACTATAAATTCAGTGCTGTGGTAGTCTTGCATCTGTTGCTGTTATGTGAAAAACAAAGTACCATAAAATAGAAAGTGAGTCACTGACAGGCATTCATCTACAACATGTTAATAAAAATCACTAACAAACTCCGGCAGGTTATTCCTGACGAAAATATAAGACGTATGTGTGTGTGTGCATGCATGTGTGTGTGTGCATGTGTGTGTGCATGCGTGTGTGTGTGTATGTACCACTTTTCCTTAAAGTAATTATGAAGGGAGCTATGCACCCTCAAAAATAGCATTTTGAAATGATTTTGTTTACAAATATCAGGAACTACTTGAGATTAAGCAACAAATCAATGAATAGTGTTTTGTAAAACTGAGATCTTACACCTGTGAAAATGTGGTTGGTAGTATCATCCACAGTCATTAGGTAAATAGAGGTGTTGATTCATAACAAAACAGGGGATGGCAAACCCTAATTTACTTATTAAGGAGGGTGAAATTACCAACCACATTTTCACAGGTGTAAGATCTCGATTCTACAAAACACTATTCACCAATTTGTTGCTTAATCTCAAGTAGTTCCTGATATTTGTAACAAAAATAATTTAAAAACTCTATTTTTCAGGGTGCATAGCTCCCTTAATAATCACTTTAAGGAATAGCCTGCCAGAGTTTTTGTCAGTGATTTTTTGTAACACGTTGTATATCAAAACACCAAATGCTATTTCAATAATGGTACTTAAATAACCACCATTTAGTGATTTCATTGAGGTGAAACACTTCCCTACATCAGTAGTGGGGAAAAGTCCTAAAATGTTTTTTTCCACACAGCAGCAACAGATAGTAAGTAGACAAGGCCCATAATAAATACCTATGTGAATGTGCAGGTGTGTATAAATATGAATCTATATGAAATTATACAAGCAGTAATTTTTCTCTATAACGAAAGTTTCTGAGAGCTTTTGTATTTTCCCATTCATAAAATTAGAAGTGTGTGCCTATTATTGAATTTAATTAATTCATTCATTGACTGAATTAAATAATATTTATTGACATTAAATAATATATATTTTGTAGGGTTTAGGGCAGTGCCTGTAGTTTTAGATTTGTGTACACTTATCACTGCTTGCATTGGGACTGGAAAATGCCTATGGAAGTTTCTGTTATAATTATTTTTTATATTTAGTTTATTCTGTTCAGTTATCTCTTAAAGGCACACTGTTAATAACTCAAACAGAATATTAACGTTTTCCTAATTAGGATTGTGTAAAAGTAACTTCTTTACAGAAAAATGAAAAACATCTTATAACGTTTGCAAAACAAAAATTAAATATAATTTTATGTAAGCTCATATTTAGTGGAACTTATCAGCGTTAATTGGTAAGGTGGTAGATGGAAGTACGTGTGCACAAAACACATGAGTTCTCGTCTGAACCAGCCCAAGGTAGATGCGCTAAGTCACATCACAAGAGAAAAGCCCTAAGATGAAATTATTATTTGGGCCATCTGAGTCAACAGAAGGGCCAGGCCAGGTGTGGGGGCAAATAAAAAAGGTTTCGGAAGTTATTAAGCAGACAAAATTATCAGATCAGTTTGAGCAAATTTGAGACCCCCCAGGCAGGCCACGTGGCATGCATCTGTCCGGCTTGAGCTCCAACGAGAGACTGGCGAATGGCTGTTGGAAGCGGGGACACAAGCCCATGCCAGAAGTGGAGGCCACGTGCCATCCACATGCATGGAGAATGAAGCATGATCAAATTGGAAGACACTTTATCACAAGAATGTGCACATGAGTGCACGACATAATAAATACATTAAAAAATCTTAAAAACAAAACCCTTTTGCTGTTGGCTTCGGCCATCGACCAACCTTCAGTGCACTTTACACGTGTGCCAACACACTGAACACGTGCATCACATGCATTGCATGACCCTCACATGCGTGGCTCATGAAGGGCTTATGCCAGTCGAGGGACGAGGCCGGATAACAAAGTTAAATTGAAAATCTTATAATTTTAACAAGTTTTTAATTGTGTAGTGTTACATCTAACTGTGAATTATCAGCTATAAGCAAAATATGAAATTGAACTTGCCTAGCACCATTAGTATTGGTCTAATGAAACAGTACTCCAAATGTGAAATAAAAAGTGAAGAAGTAAAAGCTATAATAGGTTCTTTAAAGAACAGAAAAAAAGTAGGTTTCTGAGATTTTAATTTGAAGATTTTCATTATTTGTCTGCTTTTATTTTGTGTACTTAATCAGAATTGTAGTTGATATCAGTTGTAACTTTATTCATTGCAAGTTGCTCAGTATCCTTTTTACCAACTTACTCACTTTTTCTGTCATATTGTAATCGTTAACATTTTTAATTGCTTATGTGCATTAATTTTTTATTTTTGTTTCAGCGACCTTGACAGCCATGATCCAGATGATGATATTATTTTTGAAGATTTTGCTCGTCTGAGACTTAAGGGGGGTGAGACTGACGCCTAAGTGAAAGAGGAAACAGCATTCATGCCAATAAGAACTGATGTATAATTTATGTTGGAGTAGACCTTTTATTATAACATAGGGTACTACTTTGGTCCTTCAATGTAACTTTGACCAAAAAATTGGAAAGTAGTATTTACTTTTGTAATTATGAAAAACAAACATATTTGTTGTCTTGCTGCTCTTTCATAACTAAACCATAAAATAGAATAAAGCACAATTGTTTCTAACATTTAAGACAATAAATACGATTATTTAAAATATGTGTCAAAAGTTACCCGTAAGGGTCAAAGTAATCCCACGTTATGGTAATTTAATTTTTATTGTAATTTTGCTACAAATGGCAGTGAACAAAGATGAGATTGCATAGATGAAACAGTTCTGTTAACTGTGCAAGATGGTTGTGAATAACATGGACAAGGAGTAAAGTGAAGTATCATATATTAACAAACCCACTTTTGGGAGTTTTCATTATCTGGTCAGTAAATGTGAAAGTTCTTTTTAAAAAAATTACAGTGATTGGTTAAACATTTGATTTGAGTTTTTTGAATCTTGCAGGAAAGGAAAACTACTTTTTGAGTTTTGGGTCTGGGTATAACAGTTAAATCTTCCAGTAAAATGAGATGTATTCTTTTTTTTAGTTTATATTTCTTTTGGGAAGAACAGCTTAATAAACCTTCCTTTGTGTGTGTATTTGTGTGTTTGCATGCATGAGACAGAGAGGGGGGGAGAGAAAGAGGGAATGAGTGATGGGGAGAGAGAGGGAAGGGAGGACACGTGCGTCATGTCTCTTTCTCTACATCTTTCTCTTAAAACTTTTGAACCCTTGCACTCGTAGTAGAGGAAGGACACCCAATTTGTTTAAAGTACACCAGAATGGTTCTTTTCAAATTGGCTATAGTTAAATTCACTTATTTATAGCCTGTATACCATTTTGGAAGAGAGCACTGCCTGCAAAATTTAAGATTGTGTGTTACATCTCAGGAAATTTTCAACCAGTTCCTATCAGATTTTATGTTCTAATATTGGTTTGGTAGCTCACCAGTTTTCATTTAATATTAACATATCAGATGCAACTAAATGGCATCCTTATAAATATTTTAGTGTTATATGATGTAAATACAGAACAGTTTAACCTGTTTGAACTAAAAGTGGTGTAAAGGCAGTTTCTATTATGGATATTAACAATCACAGTTTTCAAACCTTATTTAGTCACTAGTTTTGGATGTTGTCCAGCTTAAAAAATAATTAAACACTGTAGCATATTTTGGATAGTATGCAACTGAATCTCAACGAATGTAGTAGCTACACAAATAGTACCAGAAAAGCATTTAAAAGTGTATATAAAGTGTAATGGTTTCAATACTTATTTTTGAAAAAGTAACACTGGCATCCTTATCTTTATTATGTAATATCATTGGAACCATTAAGTATTCAAGCAAAACTTGGCAAATTGGCAGGTCTGATCAGAGAATTCAATTTAGAGCATCAAATTTGTTGTTTATTGATATGTTGAATCTGCCATTTTATGAGATGATGCAGCCTGAAAAATTTACTTTCTATGTTACATTTTTGGAAGTATTCAAGTAAAATTTAACAGGTGTGTTTTACTAGAATTCTTATGACGATGCATGATGTTTTGGCAGTATTGAATGAGAGCATAAGTTCAGTAATATTTTTTCTGCCTGGAAAATTAAGTTTATACTTTACATATTGGGGAGAAAAGAACTCATTCTTTCTCATTTCTGTGTTAAGGAGCAAAACAGTAAATGTAGGTTGGGTTGTGCAAACACTTAGTTTGACATATAAAAAATGTTAGGACTTGAAATTTTGTCAAGGGAATTATAATTTATCTGAAACCAATTTATCTGATTTTACACACATTAAGGTTTCTAGACAGTGCATAGAGTTTAGGCATTTTTTTTAAAACAAATGTTTGTGAAATAATGTTTATGTTCTTTTAAACTGTCTTATCAAATGGTATTTTTTTTATCTACTTGTTTAATATATGATGTTAGTGAATTAACACAAACCTAGTTAACATTTTTTGTCAAAACCCATTTAGAAACAGTAGTCATTTTTCAAGCCATTAGTTATTTAGTAGTATGCATTAATTTTTAATATCAGGTGTACAACTTTGCTTCCACCGTTTTTCGACCGATGGCTGCAGCGGCAAGTGCTAGTGGAAGTATGTAGATCAATAATGTCACACAGTAAGCTTGGACATCTGTCAACATAATGACATTGCCACATTAGTGAATTTGTGTTTGCATCATAAATTTATTCTCGAGCGAAGATGTAAGTTTTCGAGCCAAATGCTCGGCATGGGCGGGAATTGTTAATTTTCTGCCTCCATTTCAAGAAAACGTGCGGTGAGGCTGCTCTTAGTGAATGAACGTGTCGTGAGTGGTTTCAACGCTTTAAGAGTGGTGATTTTGGCATCTAGGACTGGCATGGCAGTGGAAGAGAGAAATGTCTCGAAGATTCCGAATTGGAGGCATTACTTGATGAAGACTCGTGCCGAACGCAAGAAGAAGTGGCAGAATCATTGGAAGTAACGCAACAAGCCATTTCAAAACGCCTCAAAGCCATGGGAATGATTCAGAAGCAAGGAAATTGGGTTCCATACGAGTTGAAATGGAGAGATGTTGAATGGCGTTTCTTTGCTTGTGAACAGCTGCTTCAAAGACAGAATTGGAAGGGGTTTCAACATTACATTGTGACTGGCGATGAAACATGGGTCCACTATGATAATCCCAAGCGCAGAAAACCATGGGGAATACCCGAACATGCTTCCACGCCGACGGCCAGACCGAATATTCATGGCGCCAAGGTCACCTCGGTGTGGTATCTTATGAGCTATTGAAACCGAGTGAAACCATCACAGGGGATCGGTATCGAACACAATTGATGCATTTGAGCCGAGCTTTGAAGAAGAAATGGCCACAGTACAGAGAGAGACACGACAAAGTTATTCTCCAGCATGACAATGCTCGGCCGCATGTTGCAAGACCGGTCAAGACATACGTGGCAACGCTGAAATGGGAGGTCTTACCCTACCCACCATACTCTCCAGACATTGCTCCTTCCGACTACCATTTGATTCAATTGATGGCACACGGCCTGGCCGAACAGCATTTCCGCTCGAATGAAGAAGTCAAAAATTTATCGATTCGTGGGTTGTCTCAAAAGACGCATCGTTTTTTTGAGATGGTATCCGAAAATTGCCAGAAAGATGGGACAAAATAGGGGCTAGCGACGGACAGTACTTTTAATCATAAATATGTAATCAAGTTTAAACAATAAAGCCTCAAATGTTGGGAAAAAAAAACGGCAGAAGCAAGGTTGTACACCTGATATATACATAATTAAAATCATAGCACTATATAAAACTGAATTAATTTTTTGATGAGTGAAATGTTACCATAAGTCAATTAGAAAATTTATACTTATACATATTTTTAATATGTTACCATTTTTAAGAAAATATCATCATGACTGGTTTTTTAAACACAGAACTTGCTATTCGAGCCACCAAGAACACCAAAAATTACTGGAAGAGGTAACTGTAAGAGATGATAGGGAAATTAGTTAAATCAAGAATGTCTAGATTTTTTATTATTGTTATTACAATCTGACAGAGAACCCAATCAGTACAAACTGTTTTTGGCAATTTCAATATTTTGAGATGGTTTGGTACCCAAACCTCTATTAGTCATGGGTTAAACCTTCATTGAATGTTCACAAATGTTGAGTATACCACTATAAGAGATATGCATTAGGGTGGTCCTTATTTTTCTACTTTTAAAAAACTACAGCGGCACCCTGTCATATAATTCTGTACCCTAAAATATTAACAAATTTTTTTTAAATTTAATTTTTGGAAAGGTTTTAGAGGTTGCTACCATCAGTCAAAGTTAAAAAAAAAAAAAAAAAAGCATTGTATAGCCACTTCAACCATGAATCTGGCTAATTGACTCCAGCATGTATATAAGCCTATTTTAAAGTGAAATAGCATGCATACACTCACTTTAGTCAATCCCCTCCCCTACTCCTTTCCTGTGCCTACACGTCGAGGTTGAGCCCCGCCTCGCACTTCAGTTGGAATTCAGTCATTAGCGAGAGGATGCATATTTTTCCCTGAAACTGTACGTACTTGTTTCGACTTGTCATGGCGTCCACAAGTAGTGGCGTGAGTTTACTTACTAGAAATAAAACAAACATTTGGCTTATAGGTCAATCACTACCAAATCTGAATGAGTCAAAGTTGCCTTTGATTGGTGAAGTATTACGTTAATTTTTTTACTACAAAAGCGAAGAAAAGAAATCCATTCGTGATTCTGCGACTGTGGCTGCATGTGAAGTGATAAGTTTGTGGGAAAAAGTTGGTATACCAACGAGATTGAAAAAACATGTGATCAGTAAAATAGAACACCACTTCAAAGAGTGGCAGAATCTGAAAAAAAAAAAAAAAAAAAAATTAATAAAGAGAACAAGAAGAAACGTTTGGAAGCATTAAAGAAGAAAGAACAAGATTGGCAACAAAAATTACAAGATTTGTTTGATATTGCTCACTCTGAAGCTTTAAGTATTATTTCTATAGAAGAGGATAAGCAGTTTTTATTAGCACAACGGCAAAAAGGTCGCCTGGGTTTAATTGGTTCCGTAGATAAAAAAGGCTTTAGAAAAAGTGAGGAATCGAAACAGAAAGCAGAACATCTTCAAAAATTACATGAACGTGAAAACAGAAATATCTCTACTTTGACAGAAAAGTGCTTACTTTCTTCTTCTACCACCAGCAAAGAAACAACTGTATCTGATTTTGAAGTCTTACCAGAATCTTCAACAGAGCAACCACCACAAAAGCGAGCTCGAAAATATATAATTAATAGCCACTTAGCTGCTAGCCTTGGCGTCTCTAAATTAAGTGATAGAAAAGCAGCTGTGGTCGTAGCATCTACTTTGAAAAGTGCAGGATGTGACCCTTTGGAGTTTAATGTTCATAGATCTTCTATTCGTCGACAGCGTTTGAAAAATCGAAAAGCAATAGCAGAGTCTCTCAAAAGCGAGTTCAAATCTGATTTGCCATTAACGATTCATTGGGATGTTAAGTTAATTGAAGATATTATTGGACATGAAACTGTAGATCGTCTGCCAATTTTGGTATCAAGACATGGGGTCGATCAGATTCTAGCAGTTCCAAAATTGGAACGTGAAACAGGCGAAGCATGTGCGTCAGCTGTCTTTGAAACAAGAAATTCATGGGGCTTGAGAGATAAAGTAAAATGTTTATGTTTTGACACAGCTGTAAACATAGGTTTAAGAAATGGAGCTTGTGTTTTTCTGGAACAAAAAATGGAGAAAGATATGCTTTGGCTTGCTTGTCGACACCATATATTGGAAATTATGTTAGAAGCTGTAGTGTGTCTACCGCTCGGACCATCTAGTGGTCCTGATATTCAATTGTTTAAAAGGTTTAAGAACAACTTTGACAAAATTGACCAAAGTGATTATAAAACAATAATTTCCGATACCACGTCCTCAAACATCATAAAGCTTGTTGCAACAGATATGATTTCATTCGCTCAGAATCAACTTCAATTATATCAACCTTGAGATGACTACAAATAGTTATTGCATCTCATGATTATTTACTTAGGAGTTCCTGAAAAAGGCATTTCATTTAGGAGGCCTGCTGGTCTTCACCGTGCTAGATGGATACGAAAGTTATGTATTGCTTGAAGATTTTTCTATTTAAACATCAGTTTAAACAAACAAAAAAGGAAGAGAAAGCAGTGAAAGATATTTGTATTTTCACATTCATGATATACATAAAATACTGGTTTCAAGCCCCTGCTGGTTGGTCAGCACCAAGAAACGACTTATAATTATTGAAAGACCTTACAGCTTTTCAAAGTATAAACCAAGCGATGGCCAATGTTGCCATAAAAAAAGTACTGGGTCATTTATGGTACTTGTCGGAAGAACTGGTATCTTTTGCTTTTTTTGACGACGGACTATCAGTTCAGGATAAGAAAAAATGGTAGATGCACTAAAAATCAAAGGTGTAGAGGATTGTCCAAAAAGAAAAAGCATTGATGTCTAACACATCACCGAAAAAAGCATAGAAGATTTTGTGACTAGCAACTCCTTATGATTTTTCTATATACTGGGTATCTCATCACAGTTTTTGAATAAAGATGTTGAAACTTGGGAGGATGACGTCAATTTCTAGGCTGCAAAGAAAATAGTTCATTCTATGCGGGTAGTAAATGATATTGCTGAGCATGGTGTTGCTTTAATGGAGGAATTTAATAAACTGATAACAACAGATGAAAAGCAAAAGCAATATTTGCTTTTGTTGGTAAAAGAGTATAGGAAGAAATACCATGATACAAAAAAATTAACCCTTGTATCCTGATTATAAATGATTTTAATATAAAGAGGTATCTTAATTTGTAATCTAAACAATAATTTTGCATGCTAAATGTTTTATATTAATAAATACACATGAGTGATTAATACAGTGTTTATATATATATATTTTTTTAAATTCAAACCCAGGTAGCAACCCCTAAATATTGTTATAAAATTGTGAAAAAAAATACTAAAATAGTTTCTTAGCGTAGAAAATCAAATAAGATGGTGACCCATCAAAAATTAAAAAAAAAATTTTTTTTTACCCATATAAGGACCACTTTAATATGCATGGACACACTTTTGTGAAGCCCATTCACTTTGGCCATGATGTCACCTGTGTGGGAATGGCAGAATCACTTTCCATTGTAAACCCAGCAGGAAAGTCCTGTTTCACTTTTGTGGAGTGAAGATCTTAGTTTTCATTGGTGGCACACCCACATAGGTAATATCAGTAATAATTACCTGGTTTATTTTTGCTATTAGCAAAAGTGCTCTGTGGCTTAGATGCAGTCATGAATAGTCTCACACAATTTGTAGTATGAGAGAAGCCCAGTTACATGCTAACATTCACAAATTAAGTGAACAAAAATTCCCAATGATGCAAACCAGTTTAAACATGGTGTTCTCACGTGGAAAGGTGGGACACAAAAGTACAAGATACATTACATGATTAAAATAACCACTAATTAGCCAAAATCATTTATCTAAGGGCCCATCTGTGAGNTACATTACACAGGTTTATGAGCAGTTTGGGAAGTGGGAAGGGCAAAACAAAATATTGTAGTGTAATTAGGCACACAACATTATTATGTCTGTGATTTTGCAGTGTGGTAACACTGCACTCATGTTCAGATGAACCCAAATTTAGTGTCCTGTTTGACTGTCCCAATTTTGGTTTTCTATAGTTTTCCTGAAAACACTCTGACAATACCAGGATGGTTCCTTACTAAAGGTCATGGCTACTTCCTTCCCCACTCCTGTTTGTTTGAGCAACTGGTTCTCTCTCTCATTATAATGCTGTTGATGAGACTTTGAGTCACAGATAAAAAATTATTAGGTCATTTTAGAACTAAAGATGAAGTCCCTGGGTAACCCAAACGTGATGGGCTGNAGTCACAGATAAAAAATTATTAGGTCATTTTAGAACTAAAGATGAAGTCCCTGGGTAACCCAAACGTGATGGGCTGGTGATACTGCTGAATTGACTCTCCTGTGATGGCTTGTGTACTACCTGGCATGGTTTGGAAAATAAAAAAGCAATTANATGATACTGCTGAATTGACTCTCCTGTGATGGCTTGTGTACTACCTGGCATGGTTTGGAAAATAAAAAAGCAATTAGAAATATGAAATAAAGAATGCATAAACAATGAAAACTAGTGGAAACCAAATTCTTATTTTAAAAAATTGCATTGCAAAAAGCAAAAACACAATAAAAACTGTGAGCTGGTTAGTTACATTTTCCACAGAAAAATACATTTATTAGCCAATGCTCTCTTTTGGCACCTGTCCTCTGGTTTTGGGAGCATAACATACACATGCACTTTGAATTGCTTCAGGATTATAGTTTCTTGCAATTTATTTTCATCCCTGGCACTTGTCACATGTTGGGTGCACTGTTCCTGCTTGCACTGTGGCACACTTAAGATCACTTGCATATACTGTGCACTCTGGGCTGGTTATTATAGTCTGATTCACATGCTTAGGGTGGCTGGCAGTAACATTCACCTTGTGTTTGAAGGGGACCATTTCAGGACACAAGCCAACCTCTCCCTTTTCTCTCTCCTGGAAAACTGCTGTAGGTGAAATAGGTGTGATACAGTGCATGATATGGTGGATCACTACACCAGGGGACCCTGGTTTTTACCGGATCTCTCTCCTTGTATGTGAATCCAAGCCCCGCCTACAATTTACATGTGGGTTCTTTAGAGAACAGACAGTTTCACAGATAGTAGAGATTTATGCTCCGCCATGAGCTCTTGGGCTTATGTTACTCTTAATTTCTTGGGTTTGCAGTCATCTGCTGTTACACATGGTTCTGCACCCAGAATGTGTCAGCATAGTCTCCTGGCACATCCAATTTAGATTTTGTGTCTTCATTCAGGCATGTTTCCTCCATCTTCAAGCAGATGTGTGAGAGTTGCCAGTGCATTTATTTTGAGAATGTAGGGAGGGGAATAGACATCCCTTAGTAGTTTCTTGCCAGCCTATGCTTCCTCATCATTTGAAGAGGATTTGCTCCACCACTGAAACTAGGAATGAATCTGCTAGGTTTAGGTTATTATCCACACTTGTACAGTTAATGTATCATGGGTGTCTGGAAATAACATTGTGTTACACAGCTGTTATGTCTTCTAGGGTAAAAAGAGAGTTGTCAGCTTCTTCCTCAGAGGTCACGGTGGCAGAGTAATTAGACTACTCGCCTCCCACCAAGGTGAATCGGGTTCAATCCTCGGCCGGACCTCTCCCAGTTTTTCGCAAGTGGGAATCGTGCCGGATGATGCCGCTGGTCGTTGGGTTTTCTTGGGGATCTGCCGTTTCCTCCACCCTTGCATTCCAGGGCTGCTCTATTTTCACCTCATTTCACCCCTCATTGACTCTCAAGACCTCGTTGTTAAGAGCCGCCCAAATCTTTCAACAACTCTTCCTCAGCAGTGCCTTTTACGCGCAAAGGTGGCATAATTTTTCTGTTGGGGTGAAGGTTATTGGAGCCAAATGTTGTAGGCAGCATAAATCCACCGATCTTCNAGGTGGCATAATTTTTCTGTTGGGGTGAAGGTTATTGGAGCCAAATGTTGTAGGCAGCATAAATCCACCGATCTTCTCATATACCATTGGCAGTACTACTAGGATGTTTGGTGAATTATGCTATTCTCCCAATCTCAGATCTGAGGAATAATAAAACTCATTGCAGCTGTCATGTTCGGATTTGGGGTCTACTCAGAAACACATAGGTAATAAGATTACCAATGTTTGCTCAGATTTCTCAGTGTTTACCTGTGAACTGTGTCTCATTATATGTGAGTATACCTGCAGATAACCCAAATGGTTTTACAACTCTTCCAACACTGTTGCAGNAGGTGGCATAATTTTTCTGTTGGGGTGAAGGTTATTGGAGCCAAATGTTGTAGGCAGCATAAATCCACCGATCTTCCCATATACCATTGGCAGTACTACTAGGATGTTTGGTGAATTATGCTATTCTCCCAATCTCAGATCTGAGGAATAATAAAACTCATTGCAGCTGTCATGTTCGGATTTGGGGTCTACTCAGAAACGCATAGGTAATAAGATTACCAATGTTTGCTCAGATTTCTCAGTGTTTACCTGTAAACTGTGTCTCATTATATGTGAGTATACCTGCAGATAACCCAAATGGTTTTACAACTCTTCCAACACTGTTGCAGNGAACTGTGTCTCATTATATGTGAGTATACCTGCAGATAACCCAAATGGTTTTACAACTCTTCCAACACTGTTGCAGACATGAGTGGTCATATTATTTTTACCTGCCAACTGAATAATTCAGTTATTACCAGAAAGTGTTTTCCCTGGGGAGTGTTGGATATGGCCCATGATAATCGTGGCCGTGGTGTGAGATGACTGTGTGCCAACATGGCATCTGCTGTTGTCAAATCATACCTTGTTGGGCTGGCAGTCCCAACAGCAGTACACACACTTGCAGGTTTCTTGCATGGCACCAATTTAGTATAAGTGTTTGTGGCATCCTGTTTAGTCTGATGAACACCTGAATTACTCACAATTTCTCTGTCTTGAGCCCAGCAGATGACATTTACACTGACTGCTGGTGGCACATAGAGTCCTCATCTTTTTCCTCCATGGGATGGCAAGCCTGCACAGGTTTTGACAGTGTGGCAATTTTGTTTGTTCACAGTCCAGTTGCAGCACCAACTGATCTGGGGTCATCTTGTTAGGCTTCCAGCACCTGGCATATTACAGTATTCATTGGCGAAGTCCTGGATGGGAGTGTTGTGTACATTGATTGCCCTTGGTGAGTCACAGTTTTGTGGCATGAATGTTTGTGACTACAGAAATAGGTTGTTTCAATTTGTTTTGATACCAAGTGTGACAAGTAGGCTTTAATTCAAGAATAATTTGTTTTTAAGATTGTTTTATTTAGGAATGGGCTCCACATTGAATTGGTATGTCTGAATTTGGAGTGCCCAGCAGAAGAGCTTCAATTGCCATCACTATATCACCCTCCAGCACTTAGAAGCATTGGCTCTCAGTGTGCAAAATGAAACAATGGCTCTCTAATTGGGGCTAGTAGCATTTACATGACCACACCACCCTGAGATACTTCTAGCTGTTCATATAGTTTTTCCTCTCAGCAAGATTAAACTTGGTCATATCCTACTGTACACTGAAGTCTGAACCCTGCTGGTATAATATTTCCCCAACTGCCCCTTGATTCACATAATTCTGTAGTCATATTGTTCGTACTGGTGTTCAAGTGTAACATTACGTGGTGGCATTTTTAAAATATCTTTTTGATCACCTTAGATGCCACCTAAGTAGCAAGTCATTACACAAAATGAGTAAATTCATGAAGTTAGTTGATAGGTCCAACAAATTTATGTAGCTGTTTTACATTATTGGTGCTGGGTTTTCAGCAGGGTCAGTTGTTTTGGAGGAATGTTCAGGGGAGGGTTGATTCCCTTCCACATTTACTGAGTGACTGAAGAAACCCTAGGGAGTTTTTGAGGAGACGTTTCATATACTGATGTAAGTTGCTTCACTTTACATCCTCCGAGTACCAAAAATATTTTTATGTTCTGTTATTTCTAATTATCTTGTATAGTTTCATTTTCATAATATAATATGTGTTGTTATTTTTGAGTTTTGTGGAATCTGTGCAGAATGTGTCTTTTGTGGTAACAAGTAAAGCTTCCTTGTAAGGATTTTTTTGTACATGAGTACATGGAAAACTGTATGTGTAATGTTTTTTATGTATGAATTAATCCTTTTTTGAATGGTTCATGGCTGTTTGATAGTGTGTTGCAACACTAGGAGG
>NQII01002418.1:155427-249269 GCA_002778355.1 Clitarchus hookeri | reverse complement strand
GGGTTGAAGGGTCTGTGTAAAGCAGACGACATTCATCTCATTAAAGCTTAATTGTTTCCACTTCATTCCTGCTCTGCTACATATTTGTTTGGTTAGGTTAATTTATTTTCAGTAATCTTTCTGATATTTATGTTTTTAATTTGAATTTGTCATAAAGTATATTTCCAATTCAAGTGACTGCATACCTGCAAGGTGTGTTGTAACTGTATCATTAATAACAAATACTTATGAATGACAATGGGCGGATGAATTTCTGTCTTTACCTTATTTCCAGTTTTTATCACTCATTTGTACATCAGGTCTAAGCAATATATGTTGCTGTTTCTCTTGCTGATTTAAAATCCTATGGAAGCATTTATATTTTGTGTTATGCTGATTGGAAAGTAGTTTGAAACTTATGAACCATGCAAAGTTTCATAACTTTTTAATGGTTTCTTATTTTTTCTTCTTAATTTTGCACAGTGAAAAGAGCCACATTTCAAATAAAGAAGCTTTATTTTAAAAATGTATATTCCATCATATAAACNAATTTTGCACAGTGAAAAGAGCCACATTTCAAATAAAGAAGCTTTATTTTAAAAATGTATATTCCATCATATAAACATATGACATTTGTATTCCCAGTTATATTATCTTTATTTTATAGACCAACTGTAATTGAAAATATTGTATAAATAACTAGTAGACTATTTTTTTTCTTTATTTAATGTTCACTGTGAATTGAAATGTTTGTTACCTTATGACTTGCAGTTGTACTCACAATTGATATGTGCCTGTTAAATATNGTTCACTGTGAATTGAAATGTTTGTTACCTTATGACTTGCAGTTGTACTCACAATTGATATGTGCCTGTTAAATATGGGTGGTTAAGTACTCAACATTTTGGGTAGCAGGAACACCTGAAATACCAGATTTGTGTTCTTATTGCCCAAAAATATGAGGGAAGCATTTATCCTTCTCAATAAACTCTAGTTACATGTTGCACAGGATAACTGAAAGCTTTGGCAGCCACTGGAACTGTCTTCAAACAAGGGTAGCAGTATGAAGAACACATATGGTGATCTTAAATATACAAGTTTTTAACTCTTGTATACAACTGTAGATAGCCCCTATCCTTCCTTGTCCCTCATCCAATGCATCTTGTAGCCTTGTAACATCGCACAAGCTTTCAGTTATCCTGCATGTAGTATGCATAGTTACCAAAACTGACAATAGAAAATACTGTGTGAGAAAACCATTGAATTCTGCTTCATGCGAAATTTCTTAATGTTGTAACTTTCTTTTTCTAATAAATAAACTTTATCAAGCATGACAACGGAAAAAAACCACTTTGTGGAAATTGTTTTACCATTTTGTGCAAAAAGTGTGAAAATTACTTTAATTTATATAACTTAGTTGGTTAACATGTTCTAAAAAGACTTTTGAAGACGTAAAATAAAATCTGTTTTTAAAAATACAGTGTTTATAAGTAATTCTGAAGGCTGTTTTCAGAACTTAAAAAACAAAAAACTTGTCTGTAAATGACAACATTTCATAGTTGTAAATTATTTTACAATTGCAGTGTTGCTGAATGTTGTGCTATATTTGGAACCCTGTCAGTTCAGTCATGATTATTCATTATTTAGGAACATAATTGGAAAAAAAAAAAACAGAAAAATTATGATTTTTTTTATTGCATCTAATGTGTCCAATTCTGTTTTTTATAACCCTTTATGATAAACTTTAGCTACGTGTCTTAGCAGTTAATTTTATTTTGCTGTGACAATGATTTACTACAGGTTTTATGGCTTATTCACCACCCAAAATCTCTAATTCAGCTATATGTAATGTTAAAATGTAAGCTGAAAGTGTTTTTAAATACAATCAAGTCAACAGGGTAACATAAAGTCTGATGTTATTATCAGGCAATATAATTTAATGGATTTGAATGTTTTACTAGTTATTTATCAAAGGTAGCCCAGCCCAATATTTAATGTAGTGGGTTCACCATGAATACCATTTGGGCTTAAAGTGAAGAAAGCATTGTTTTAAAGTGTATTGAAAATTATTTCTATTAAATTTGGTACATGTACTGCAAGGAAACAGATATTAAGGGCATTGTTTCAAAGGTAGTGTGCCATACGCTATACAAACTTCTACCAAGCATTACTGTAATGCATGTCTAGGTACATTCCATACAATCTCTATACTGTCACAACTGGAAGGAAAATGGGGGTAATAGCTGGCTGACTCAGATGATTTTCAATGTTCACTTATACCCTCCTAGTCTCCAATACCCCAAGACTTAAACCCGGCTGTTTAAATAAAAACAATTCAGTTTGAGTAAGGGTATTATACTAATGACCTATGCACTTTGCTTGGTATCGAGAGGCAAAATACACATTTAGATAATGAATCTTTGGTTCATGAACTGAATGGCTAAGAGAAATAATTAAAGTAAACTTGTTAGAACTGCCATTTATTAAAATGAAAAAAAAAAAAATGAAAAAAAAATACTTAGTTGACACTTTATAACATTTAAATCAAATTACTACCTCAAAACATTTAAATCAATTGACTACCTCACAACATTTAAANTTGACACTTTATAACATTTAAATCAAATTACTACCTCAAAACATTTAAATCAATTGACTACCTCACAACATTTAAAATAAAATAACTACCTCAAAACATTTAAATCAATTGACTACCTCACAACATTTAAATCAAATGACTACCTCAGATCTCAAGTTAGGTTAGAAACTAATGGGCATTCATACACTGCAATTTTTCATTGTAATTACATTTAATTTTCACTTCCATTCCAGGGCACCCCGCACTCTAGTTATAACTACTAAACGTTTTTATAATTTAACAGCAGGTGAGGCAATTTATCTTACTTAGGCTTAAAATTAATATAACTGAATAATTAAAGGTGCACTCAAGAGATGTTCCAGCGCTGACTCCAATAGTACGGTTGATCCCCTTGCTTCTCCAGTATCGAAAACACTTTCTGCCTTCCTAGTCGACCCCGCCTTAACTTCGGTGAAAATTTGCATAACCACGAACACAATCTCGGCGCACTGACTTAATGACTGACACTGAACACTTCTCTTCCAACACCTTAAAACTGCTGTGGGTGGGCACAGCCTCCCCTCCCACTCCCTACCGCCAGGACTGCTGACGCCATGAAAGGCTGGTCAGCATTCGCTGGCGGACACTGTCCCCTGTCCAGGAACCCCAAATGCAGTTCACCGGCCGTTGGAACGTGGAATATTGCGAAAGGCAGGCTGTCGCCCCCTGGGTAAGGCAACTACCACCGTTTCACAATCACACAATCACAGCAAACTGCACTGGTAGAATCAGCCCAGAGGGGTACCAACTCTTGAACACTGGCCACAAGGTCCAAACAGTAGTCTTCTATGAAAAAGAAAACTGAAATTTACTATTTCGCAAACCCAAACTTGTCAATTGCTCTCCCTCTATGTAGCTTGTGCTCCATGAGCTACCCCCTAAAATTTCAAAACAAATTTCAAGATTATCAATTATTTTGCTTGTATATTTTTTTTCCAGTTACAATTATTTTACTCTAGTGACTTCAGGGGTTCCCTAGGGGCAGCAGATACTGCACATCTAGAAAAATAATGTTCTCTAAGAGTCATTCTCAAGTACAAGGTACCCCTTGCTTACGATAACCATTACATTATTTATAATTGCTTTCCAAAAAAATTGTGTTCCACATTTACAGTTCCTTTACTCATAACCAAAATTCTTTGCATTTTTAGTGTCTTTCAGGTTATTAAAACCATTTCTTTGAGATGTCTTAGCCATCTTTTTGGTGTGCGCCACTGCCAAGGCCTCAACACTATGCTAGAAACACATTTTCATACTAGCATCAAAATTCTATCACCACACTGAACATGTACAACATGGACCTCGGCGCAAGGTTCAACTGGTGTGGAATAACACTAGCTGCTCATGTACACTCACTCCAACCAACTCAAACCAAATTAATTTAAAAAATCCATAACACATTCCTCAGCCTCAATTAATTTAATTAACATAAAACAATTTTAGTAAACCCATAACAAACAAAGCAACAATTCTCACCCCTCTCAAATAATTTTGGCTTCAGACTAGGACAAGAAAGGATTAACTGTGGAGGGGTGCCATGAACACTGGTTCTGCAACATAATTTTGTGGGCTCCTTGCACTTTCTTAAAAAAGCCACGAGCTCCAGATTATTTTCTCGAGTTTCCTTAGTGTAGTTCTGGGCAGTGATTTCTTCATGTGGCTACACCCTTCCTTAGCATCTATTCATGGGACCCGTTAACAATGATGCCCCTCAATGTCACCACCCAGGCTCGAACATGGACAAGTCCAAAACTAGAGCACTGGAACAACATTCAAGTGCGTTGCTGTACTGGGGCCAGAAGACGAAGTCAGGGCTCTGCTAAGCCGCTAAATCCAACCAAGTCCAGGAGTCTCACTCCCTGTTTTTATTAGCGTTCTGAAGAACTTTTTTAGTCTTCTGGTACAAAATAATTGAGTCTGCTCTAAATGGGCACACTAGCCACTGTGACAGAATCCACTTCCATTAAAGCAGTGCACTATCCACCTTGAATTTAACGTAACTCAAAGTCTGGCAGCATCTCTCGTCTTCTGCCCACGCAATGCAGCTTGTGTTTCCCCAGCAATTCATGTTGAGAAGGATAGGGAGAAAGGTCAGTTCTGCCCCACCCGCTACATGTTATTTACCTACCTATCAACCTTTCTTAAAAATAGCAAAACAAATTCCACAATAAATTAAATTAATTTTCCCCTTGACATCATAAAAATTTCTAAAATTTTTCATAAAATCTTAATGTTATCTTCTATAATTTTTATAACAGCTGCATCATTGGCCTAACTTTCACAATTAATAAGAACATAGTACTCTAAATTCTACTTACATGTCCTCAACACCCCAACTCATCAACCCTCGAGAACATATCTGTTCTGAAATGTCCAAGTGTCCAAAACCCTAGAGCTTTCCCCACCATCATTGGTGCCCTGAAACACACTTAACAAGCAAAACAACAGACTGCCATAAATAAGTAAACACGGATACTACTTCGACAAATTTTTATTTATTACCTTTACGACAAACTATATTTCTTTTGTATAAATGATTAATCGAGCAAAACCCTGCACAACTATTAATTCCTTATAAATAATTATTTTTGATTGCCATCTTCTCAGAAAATGTACATGACTAATTGACAGAAAGGATAGAAAATCTTCCTAAGACTTTATTACAAAATAAAAATGATCTGTCCAGATAAACGTGCAAAAGGCGCTTAATAACAAATTTTTTTTATAGTTCTGTGTTTTCAAAAGAAATTTCTTCTTCAAGTTTGTAAACTGAAAAAATATGTCGCATCACGTGCATTACAAACACGATGACTGCTTTCTCCGGCTGCTCTCAGATGCTTGACGTTTACCAGTTTCTGGCTGCAGACCATAATCTTTGACCCTGGCCACCATCCATCATCTGTGGCGCAGTTTGTCTGTGGCACCTTCAACCCCCAGCGTGCATCAATTCCACTCGCCAAACTGAAACACTTTACATCACCAGCTTACCTACTGAACTAATTAACATATACAGGTCACTCAACCATCAAACCTGGATTTAATGTTGCTGATGGCAAGCCATTATTATAATTTTTTAACCAGCAAATTTTATTGCTTTAAATTATTTAGTCATCTAGGAAAAATTGATCATTATCTATTTTTATGTTACTCAATTCTTATCAACAAAACTGTGTCTCAAATTATTGATTTGCAATGCTTAACAGCAACCAAGTAGATATTTCAATTATACCTTCGTTCCATTTATGCTGACGTGCGGCCGTCAAATGTTACCCAAGGTCGTCAGCCACTCTGCACCACAGTCACCTTCTGCCAGCCAGCATCACCAGGGCCCGCCTTCCTTCTGCACTCGCCGGTGTATCTACGACTTGCGGCTCACTGCCTCGTAGCTGTCCCTGTTAATTCACGTTACCTAAACCCCCAGAAGACAACATAGCATGTTTAACCCTCAATTGTCTCATCCGTTTCACTCTCTCATTATTCTGCCAGTTATTTATTTTTATTTCCCTAGGCCTTCCTTGACACATTTGCAGTGTATCGCACCTACGCTCAATGCGCTCACAAATGGCTACGTGCCTTACCCAGGCAGTAGGTGTCAGTGTTCTTTCATACTGAATCAGCTTCAGTCTTCCTTAAATTTGTCTCGGAGTCTGAATTCCACACCGCTGACATTTTGTCTTTCCAATTATACTCTGGACCTCATGTGAATGGTTTTCCTCCATGTCTCTCAATGTCAAGACTTTTGTCTTTTGCTTCGTATCTGGGGCATCCAGGCACAAATGTAGGCCACCTTCCAAGCCACAGAAAATAGGCACTTTAAACCTATTCAGAAAGTCACAACCAAGGATAACTAACTCCTTTTATCAGTGCCGACAGCAGAATTATCGGGTGCTATCATCTGTATTTCCCTTGCAGAAACCACAAATCTATCTTGTATTTAACTTGTTCGTTTTTCCCTGTAACTCCAGCTATTTGCTTAGCCTCATTATCTTTGCAATACTGCCTCAGGAACAATTGGTCATCTACCAACCAGATACACAGCCACTCCAGTGTCAATAAATACTGGAACATTGGTTTTGAAAATCCTAGTGGACAGACTTCGCACCCTCGTGCAATTGTACAGGTAATTTATTTTTAAGATGCCCATCATTCGGTTTTTGGTTTTTCCTTACTTTCCAGGCTCCCGTCACATTTGTTGTTAGTCTTACAGTTATGTTGCACGTGTCCTGGCTGCCTGCATTATAACGTATTGGCTGGCCGTCTGCAGTTAACGATGCACTCTGTACAGCCCTTACATTATCTACAGAATCCTGCGCTACACACGTGTTTTCTGGATTGTTTGGGTACCCCTACGTGTTAACAGATTCTTATTAGAGCATGACTTCCCTGTGCTGTGAGCTGAAACCGCAGAAAGATGTGCCGGTTCTCTACCTCGCGTGTCCCGAGCTCGCCTTGTTCTCGGAAACAATCCAACTTGGCAGTTAGCAGTTTCATTTCCTCCTTTAATGTTATCAGATACTTGTATAACTTATTAACCACATCTTGGCTTCCATCACGCATGTTGTTTTTAACTTACACCCCCATTATTGGGCTTGGACTGGGTACTTAACTTCAGATTCTAACAACTGCCTTCTCTGCTCGGCATAATGTAAACCCAACTCTATTCTCCTGACATTCTCTACACTAACTGATTCACAGTCTTATTTTCGAACTTACAGACTTTTTCAACTAAACAGGGTTTCGTACCCCGTAGCAGGAGAAACTAATTTTCCATCTCTGGCATTTTTGGTTCTAGCCTACTACATAACCACAACGCATCATACAAAAAATTCTCAAATGGCTCGTCATTTACTTGCGTTCTCTTCCACAACCGCGTTTCAAGTTCTTCCACATACGTTGGCATTTAAAAACCATTTTTAATGCAGCAATAACCTCATCACTGGATTCAACTGTTTCCACTGCCTGTTTGTTACTCTCATACCATTTGAGAGCAGCGCCTCTTAAAAATGTTGGTAAGTATGTAGTACATTGTTTGTCAGTCCATCTATTCGCTTGTGCCGCACGTTTGAATGCTGACACAAACTCTCCTGGCCTCCCGTTATAACATTTGGGATTTATTACAAAACTTATGGATTCCATTTTTTCCACAGCCTGGTTAGAGCTCATACCCTCAATATTTTCTGTATGATCCTATATAACATTTTGTTATTTGAACCTACAACGTAATCCCTTTCACTGGCGACTACTTGATCTGAACTCGAACCTAATCATGTCTGTCAAGTTTCTATCACTCTTGTGTTACAAATAAACAAGCTTAAAAATTATGTAAATTACTAAGGCTAAAAAAATTTACTTATTAACAGATATTTAAACTTCCTAGCCTTACTAGGCTAGAATTACCTTTGCAAAACACTCCCATCTTTGTAATGTTTAAAGTTTCTATGCAATTGCGGTCACTTTATAATAAAAACAATTAACAGGGAAGTACAATGTGTCTGGTGCCTAACAACAAATTAAATATATCACAACTGGGAGGAAAATGGGGTTAGTAGCTGGCTGACTCGGACAGTTTTCAGTGTTTCGCTCCTGCCCTCTCAGTCTCCGGGACTTAAACCGGCTGTTTAATTAAAAACAATTCAGTTTAAGTAAGGGGTTATACTATCAATTACCTATGCACTTCGCTTGGTATCGAGAGGCAACATACATATTTAGATAATGAATCTTTGGCTCGTGAACTAAATGGCTAAGAGAAATAATTTAAGTAAACTTGTTAGAACTAACATTTATTAAAATGAAAGAAGAAAAAAAAATGAAAATACTTAGTTGACACTTTATTACATTTAAGTCAAATGCCAACCTCACATCTCAAATTAGGTTGGAAACTAATGGACATTCATAGACTGCAATTTCTCATTGTAATTACACTTAATTTTCACTTCCATTCTAGGGCACCCTACACACTAGCTATAATTACTAAACGTTTTTATAATTTAACAGCAGGCAAGGCAATTTATCTAACTTAAGCTTAAAATTAAAAACTAATAATTAATGGTGTACTCAAGATATGTTTCAGCATCAACTCCAACAGGCTGATGGCTGATAACCTCGCTTCTCCAGCATCTGAAACACTTTCTGCCTTACTAGGCAACCCCGCCTTAACCACAGTGAATATTCACATAACCGCGAACGAGACCTCAGCGCACTGACTGACCCCGACCACTTCTCTCCAGCGCTTTAAAACTGCTGTGGGTGGGCACAGCCCCCCTGCTACCTACCGCCAGGACCACTGGTGCCGTGAAAGGCAGGTCAGTGTTCGCAGGCTGACACTGCCCCCTATCCAGGAACCCCAAATGCAGTTTGCTGGCCATTGGAACGCAGAACTAATGAGGAAGACAGGCCGTTGCCCCTTGGGTAAGGTGACGACAGCCGTTTCACAATCAAGCAATCCCGGCAACCACAGCAAACTGCACTGGCAGAAACAGCCCAGAGGGGTCCCAACTCCAGAACCTTGGCCGCAAGGTCCAAATGGTAATCCTCTATCAAAATAAAATAAAAAATTACTATTTTGCAAACCTGAATACATTAATATAAATTGGAAAGTATTACTTCAGCTCCAGGTTTACTCATTTGTAACAAATTGAATATTTTCCCATATTGGTCTGTGACTTGGATGCTGGAACAGTATCTACTGACCAATTTTTTTACATGCCATATACCAGCTTCTGTGTTAAAACATTAAGATTATTTATTTTTTATTTTTACTCTTTTGGTGGCTCTAAAGGAATACCCTATGTTAGTAATCTAACTACTAGAGTTAGGGAAGGGAGCAGATCTTATGTGTGTGCTAGCCCTGTGGCCGATATGGGATTGGAAGGAGCATACACCAAACAGCTAAGTACGTTTTTGTATTTCCAAGCCAGCATTTGTGGCCTGGCAAATCTGCGAGATCACCAGAGGAAACCCCTGATGATAGATATGTGGTGTGGGTTCTCTGTGCTAGGAAGGAAACAATAGAATTCATGCATTATTGTGTATTATACTTCTTTCGATTAAAATTGCAACACCATGAAGGATGCGTAGATCAGGGTAGGATAGTTACAGGATTAGTTATTCAGCAGAGTGGCACAGCACATGTGCCAGTGGCGAAACTGATAAGCGATACACAAGGTGAATCACCCAAAACTTGCACCACAAATATTTAGGATATTAAAGAAGCTATTGATGTGCTGGTTTCACAGAAGTTTTAAGTTTAGGCAAAGGCAAATAATTGCAGCCCAGACACAGATTTTGATAAGTTAGAATGTGTAAGGCTTGAACAAAGGTACATTTTTTCAAATGGAACAATGCCTATTCACATCAAGAAAATAAAACTAGAGGAAATTAGAACATAAATGGTGTTTTTTGCAGTATTATATTGCAAGTAGTTTACATGCTATCGTAATATGACAATTTAAAATATCTACAGTTGTCTGTTCCATTTAACTGCTTAGTTACTAGGCTATGATATTAATATATTTGTGTAGATTTTGTTTTCTTTACACTGAGTTCATTGTCAGTACTTTGTGATAAGTTTATATTACCTAGACATAGGATGTGCTGGAAGATGGTATTTACTAATGCTGAAAAAGCTGACATGTTCATGGTGTATGGTAAATGTATGAGGAATGCTGTTCATTCTGGTAATGTGTATGCTGAACGATATCCCAGTAGACGTCAACCATCTAGACAATTATTTGTGAACCTCTTCAACCAATTACAAAAAACTGGAAGTGTAACACCTCAAAAAAGTAACACAAACAAACGAGTGACCGGAGAATGTGAAATTTCTGTTGCTGTAAACCTGCAAGTTAGCTCCCGTGCAATCGCAAGAGGGAGTGGCACGAGTCGGGGCAAGTGTTCTATGCATTCTGCATCGTCAAGAGCTACATGAAAACAATTTTGAGAATCGTGTTAACTTTTGTACATGGGCTTCAAGACATGATACACTAGATTTGTCATGTATCAGTGATGAAGCAACATTTACAAATCGTGGCCAAGTCAACCACTGAAACATGCACTATTGGTCAGTAAACAATCCCCGTTTTCATTAAGTGGAATGTCAGCGTCCATTAAGTGTAAATGTACGGTGTGGAATAGTGAACCATTATCTCATAGGCCTTTTTTTCATAGAAGGAACACTGGATTCCCTAAAAGTATAGTTAACCTTCAAATAGACGAACTTCCACAGATGTTAGAAGACCTTCCACTGCAGACTAGGAGGATCCTGTGGTTTCAGCATGATGGTTGCCCAGCACATAGTGCAAGACATACTACAGCTTGTCTTCACTGATAGTTTAAAAATCGTTGATTTGGGTGAAGGGTACCTGTACATTGGCCTGCCCGTTCACCAGACCTGACCCCTTAAAAATTTTTTCTGTGATGAACGCTAAAAGATACTGTCTACAAGGACATACCAACTACACCAGAAGATATTAAACAATGCATTATAGGTGCCTGTTCTGAAATTTCTGCTGAAATTCTACAACATGTGCAGCAATCTTCACATACAGACTAGAAGCTTGTATTGTAGCCGATCGTATTCATTTTGAACACAACCTGTGGACAGTTTTCTCTTTCTTCAAAATTCAGAGAATTTGTTTATTCACTTTTGTCTTTCTTGAGAGAGTGCTGATACATGGTACAGTAAATCACATAAATATACAAAATGTAACATGTATTTTCTTGCACGTTCAGAAAAAAACCTTACACCTAAAACAGAAAGGTAAACATACTAACATCATAGCCTAGTAACTAGACAGTCAAATGGAGAAGACAACTGTAGGTATTTAAAATTGTTATATTATATCGTCATGTAAACTACTGGCACTAGAATCCTGCTAAAAAATATCACTGAAAAATTTAATTTCCTCTAGTTTTATTTTATTGATGTGAATAGGCATTGTTCCATTTGAAAAAAATTTAACTTTGTTTAAGAAATATACATTCTAATAATTATTAAAATTCATGTCTGGGCTGCAATTATGAGCCCTTGTCTAAACTTAACTTCTGTGAAACCAGCACATCAATAGCACCTTCCATTTCAAACATATTTGCGGTGCAAATTTTAGGTGATTCATTCAGTATAAGTGGAGGTAGTGGACCCACAAAGAGTAGTGGCATTGTGTTTCCACCCCATTCATGTGAACAGACAGAGTAAGCATGCCACATTAAAGAACACGACAACCATATGAACAGGTTTCCACTTTTGACCATTGGAGAATTGTGGTCTACGAGAATTGTGGATTATCCTATCAGGAATTTGGTTCTCATGTGGAAGATATGCAACCACAGTGAAGCATATATGGGATAAGTGGGTCAAAGAACGATGGGCCAAGCAATATGCAGGAAATCAATGGCCTCCTTGCCCCCAACGAGCATGAGGACAGACAGCTGGTGCGCATGGCTATTATGGGTCATACAGCACATCAAACGCCCTCTGGTGGTTTGGTGCATTACTTAAGGGAACTTTTCACACTGGAGGTGTATGTACTTTTCTATTTCTAATGAGTCTCATGGATGTATTTACCCAGGGCGGACACCAGGGGGTATGGCAGTAGATTTATATAATTGTTCTGTCAAATGGAGGAGGGGATGTTTAAACTCTGTGTGTAGTGAAGCAGTGGGTATGTAATGAGGTACTCCAACAACTCCTCTGAGACATTTTTTTTGTAGTAACTGTAAGGGGTACATGTGGCATTTTGCTGCATATCCCCAAGTTGGGGCTGTATAATTGATTACTGTCATGAGTGTCATGCCAAATATAACACCTGTTTTGGTTGGCAGTTTATGCCCACTGTTTAGTAGGGTTTATAACTGAGATAGATGTCCTATCGCCTGCCACAGTTTTGGGGGGGGGGGTGTGCGTGCGTGCGTGCGCATGCTTTGCACATAGGCACACAAACAGCCTAGACATGCTATGATTCTGAGGGACTCTGCATTTCACAAAAACACCATGGCTTCCAACTTGCCCATATTTATTTTTATATGCCATGCAGTAAACCAAAGTTCCATGGTGTTCAGTGCAGAGTTTGCACTTTGGCCACTGCGGCTGAGGCCCACCAGGAAGAGGCAAATATGGTATTGTCATTGGCAAAGCAAGCAAGCTATGCATGTGGTAGGCATCTCTGTGATGTATATATTAAACAACTCAGGTTCTATTAGAGAACTTAGCGGTACCCCTGCTTATATAGGGCATGGGTGACACTTTTCCTCAGGAATTGCCATAATAAAGTTGCAGTCACTGAGGCACAAGTATTATTATACATAACAATAAGGTATGCCTGAACTGTGCAATTTATACATAAGTTCTTGCATGCTAGACGTGGCCAAAGGCTTTCTTGATGTCTAGGAACACTGCAGCTTTGTACCTGCTATGATAAAATTAATGTGCAAGATGTTTCACCACACAAACCAATTGTTGTGTTGTGGAATGTTTGTTGTGGAAATGAAACTGTTCATTGGATAAGATGATTATCCTCTCTACATGTAGCTGCATTTGCCCAAGTATAAAACACACTGCGATTTTTGAGAATTTGCCTAAGGCTGTTACGTGGGAAGGGAAGGACTGTGCACTTCTAGTTAAAATGCACATTACACAATTCCAAGAGTTTTTTATGTTTGTGTTTTGAATGAGCACTATTTGCTATAGTTGCATAACGGAACTTCAGGTACATGACCATAATAGCAATGATTTGTGATGAGTTTAAATTATCACAAAATATTTAAAATTATAGAAAGAACAGGCAACAGCATCCACATTCATTTAAATTCTGTAGAAGTATTCATCACAAAAATTTCAAAATAGTTGCGGCATTGTATACCTATCCTTAATAGCATAACAAATAAGTACATATATGTAGTTTCTTAGACCCAGTAGAGCAAAAGGACTGCTGCACCAGCAGGTACCCTGCCTTCCCCTTATGGCAGCATGAGGTGTCATGTGCGTCATGTTGCCACAACTCTGCGTTTCAGCTTCTCGCTGATTTTGGGAAAGTGGCTAACACAAATCCTTCATTTTGTGTGAAGTTGTTTCCTTTATCAAAATGTAGAAAATAATGGTCTCTGGTGACTCAGTTGAAACAGGTCAATGCCAAATAGTAGCAGGTTTGCATTAGAATCGAGATGTCGGCAACAGTTATTTGTAAACTGTATAAAGTAATCACTACTGGGATATACACTGAAGAGCCAAAAAAACTGGTATAGGCATGCGTATGCAAATAACAGAGGTATGGAACCAATCAGAGTAACGCAATGCGATCGGCAGCTAGATCGGTTACTGCTGCTACAGTGTCAGGTTATCCAGATTTAAGTGAGTTTGAACGTGGTTTTATAGTCGGCGCACAAGAGATGGGACATAGCATCTCCGAGATAGCGATATCATTTGGATATTCGTGTATGAACATTTCACGAGTGTACCGTGAATATCTGGAATCTGGTAAAATATCACATCTTCGACATTATTGTGGCCGGAATAAGATTGTGAAAGAACGGGACAAACAATGACTGATGAGAATCATTAAACGTGACAGACGTGCAACCCTTTCTCAAATTGGCGCAGATTGGATTTGTGGACTGCCCTGCAGGATTCATGGTGTGAATTGCCTCCTGCATACCTTCAGACATTAGTCGAGTTCATGCCACATCGTCTTGCGGGCACTTCTGCGTGCTCGGGAGGCCTTACACTATATTAGGCAGGTGTACCACTTTTTTTGGCTCTTCAGTGTATTTACTTTACTGAAATGCAAAGAGCAGTCTAAATATATAAGTAATTAAAGGCTGCATCTTGATGTTTATTGAAAACATCCATGATTGGTGAGAGGAAAAGAGTACTTTAATATTTAACTAAGACTCTACTCTTGTAGAAGCATCTCTTTCAATATTATTGGCTGAAAATGTTTTATCCGACATTATGGTCGTGCAAGGTAATGTAAATGTGGTTACTGGTGTTTTGCCTTCAACTGCTTGTTACATTTATGTCTACATCTGGAATTACTAGTAAAGGTTTAAGCTCAAGGTTACGGGAGGAGTGCTTTCCATAATGTTGACGTGGTCCCTTGGCTACACCCCTCACATCATGCTTGGCATCTCAAATGAGCAGCAGGAGACAAAGCGAATGAGGGATATGTGGCAGTACACAAGACACCGCCATGGGAATGCACCCAAGATGGCTGTCACTGCACACATTATTTTCTATCCATAAAATAGGCAAAAATCAAGTAGCCACCAGTGAAGTGTCATATCCTACCATAAAACTACATTTCCTAATTAAAATCTAATCTCCAGCAAATGGAGTACACTTCAGATGTTTACATCACTTTATAGTGATGAGTTAAAATTTCAGGCATAACTTTTTAATTAGGTACTTTTTTTTGTGTGTTTTAAGTTGAACTTAAAAATTTGTGTCTTTCATTTATAAACTGTGCAACATCTTTATTTCTTGTATATATTGTGTGTTTTTTAAATTTGAAGTATCGGGCTGAAAATGGATGTAGCAGATCTGGTCCTCAAACAATTTCGGCCCTAATATAGTTGAACTGGATGTGTAATATAAAATCCATAATCTTAAATTTTCCTAGTTTATAATAGTATCAAAAATTTTTGTGTAATTTAGTGTAATTTTTGCACATACCTTTTTTAAAGTAATAATTATTTTTCAGTAATTGAAATTGCCCAAATATTTGACATCGTTTGCATTTTAAGTAGTCAAACTTAGTAATGTCCATGTTAATGAATTACTACTGTTTTGGTATGTAATTTAGTGTTTGGACACATTTGCTCTTAATATTTAGTTTTGTAATTTTTAATTGTTTTGGCATGCTCCACCACCCCAGCTCTGGTGAATTGCGGTCACGTTAAGTTAGTCTGTCTATAGAGGCACACAAGGTAGGAATGCATTATGCCACCCACCTGGACACATCATCATCTTATATCAACCATTTTGGTGTTGATAGTCATTTGTTTCAATATTAGAACAATAATGTAATTCCTTTCTTTTCCTTGGGCAGTTCCTACCTCCCCTGCTGTCTCAGCACCTAGGGTTTTACTTGAGTAAGATTTCAATTCCCACTTGGGTTTTTTGTCATTGAAAAGGAGGGGATGTAATATAATAGATGTTGGGAATTGTTGATGTTGGAATAAATGCAGGTAATAATATTTATATAACCTCTGTGGCATACTGGCATAAAATAACATAGAGTGGGGACAAATCAAAAGCACTGGATGGACAAAATAGTGTGACACTCCTACAACATAAAGTGAACCCTTGTGAAATAGATACATAAAAACACTCATTAACCCTTGTAATAAAATAGAAAATTTATTGTGTGTAGAACCTATGGTGTGTGTTGGAACTAGTTTCTACCATCTACAAAGGAAAATATAAGATTGCATTTAAATTTTGATTTAATAAATTTGTTTAAAAATAAAACTTTCTCATTGTTCCACATTAAACACACAACTCATGCACATGAACTCAAAGTCCCCTTGCCTGACATTTACCAAATTAATAGTTCAAACAAATAAAATACATTTTTTTTATGTTTTCTTATTGTATTCGGCTCTCTGTCAATGAACATGGACAATCTTATAATGTCTCAAAGTACTCTTTGGAAAGGTTGTCTAACCAAAATTCACTTAAAAATTCAAAATTTCTCTATCAAAACTTTGTAAAAGTAATTAAGTTCATGTGTGTGTTATCTAGGATGCATGAATTTAAAGGTGACAATCAACACTTTGCAGACATAAATTTTGCTGGGATAAGTTCCAAAATGGTTGAGATTACATTACCCATACATAAATTCAGATATAGGCCATATCTTGAAATTATCAAGAAATCCATGGTATTCTCTGGGACTGTTTTTCACATGTCTGCTGTTAAACATAAATCCAAATTACATTTTAACAGTTTTGTAAACTATTTACGTTGTAATGTAGTAGCACATAAAATTAAATAATCTTAGCAGCATATTGAGTACATCTGGTCTTGCCGAAGTCTAGTCCAAGGAGAAAAAAATTAGAAAGTCTAACTGCCCACTTCCCAGACTTTTGACGCTAATTATACCCTCCAATCACAGACACCATCTGCTCTGGACCCGCCTGAGATGCAGATAACATAGGTACATCAATGATGTATAATTGTCAAAACATATGGCAATATTGATCTTGCCCTTGTTTTGTTTGCATCGCGTGCCTCACTAGCGCCACATGAGCACTAATCTTTGGCACTCGTGACTCACAAATACTTAGACAAAACTCTGAAATATACATTTAAAATACATTTCTCACATAAAATAAACAGTTTTATAATGCATTTCACTCATCTGCAAAAGTTTTATTTACTAACAAACAATGTTTACTTTTACAGCAATATCTATAAAATGTGCTCCATCTGTCATATTTAATATTTAAAAACCGTGCAAAACAATGTAAATAAACAAATATTAAAAATAAAAAAAACGTTCTGAAGCATTACACCGTGTAGTCCACTTGTGGGGACGTAAGCCCGGGAGCTACATAATTTGAATTTATGTAGTCAAGTTTGTATCATGTAATGGAGCAATAAATCTACCAAAATTTTCCACGATGTGTTCTTACATGATTGAGTCACCCAACTTCTTAGGGAGCTGAACCCACCAACCAGTAATTCAACAATACTCTTCAGACTTAATTTTTCTACTGTTTCCATATTGGGCATATTGAATTGCCTTTAACAATTGCATTAATGCGGTAATATGTCAAGCATCAGGAGAACTTTAATATTGTACTTCTCCACCAATATAGTACAGTACTGCGCCATCGGCCACTTTCCCTGTTTAACACAGGTCTCATGCTTCTACAAGTTGCAATTAAGAAGCTAGCGTACATCCCATACCAGGATTTTGCATCTGCAAAATCCTGGTAGGTACTGAAGAGCTTGAATGGTGGAATTAACACCTGCTTCCCTTAAAGAAATAAGTCAAAGAATATAAACATGTTGTGTGCAGGTTTACTAAGAGCACACATGGAAATCTTGACTCTTTAAGCTAAGTCAGAATTCATTCCTTTCCAAAGGAATTTTTTGTGCACAGCCTGAATCGTCTTATGTGTGCGTACTCAGTTAAACAACTAAAATTGACAAATGGGTATATTCAAAGACCATAGGCCCAGATGAGTAGGCAACTCAATGCATTTTTGATTGTCATGAGGATTGCAAAAGAGAACAGTTTTCCAAAAAGTACATTTTGATGTGCTCTAGTTCATGGGACTAATGTAAAACAGTACATATTGATCTTATGTAACTTGTGAATAATGACTTCATGAGGTGATGCCTGTCGCCAGTTACTCTGAAATCTTGAGTAACATGAGTGCTGGAAATATGTCGACATTGTTGTCGAACATCTAGGGCCCTGATCGCCTGATCTGCATAATATTTACTGCAAAATTTACTTTAAGTGTTTAAACTACAGTTGCCACAGGCCCCTCTAGATGCTTTAAGGTAGGTGCATAACAAACATTTGTACAAAATAACACTACTGGCTGTAAGAGGCAGTCCCTGAAGTGGCAGAGAAAAGGCCATGTTCCACATGAAAACACACATTTTGGAGGAGACATGTTTATTAGTCTCAGTTGCATAAGACTGGTTACACAGCAATTACATGTACTCTGATCCAGCCCATCCAATGTATGACTCTGACAAAGGCTCACAGAGCGAAAAGTGAATTTGTATCTTCAGGACACTTAAAGTTGGGCGGGTCCTTACTCTGGGATTGAGTTAAAAAATGATGTTCCAGTGATTTAATAAGTTAATTGCGGTAAAATAATGAGACCCTGGATAAAGTGCCTGGAGTGGTTACGTGACCCCACTTAACCTACATGCCACTCAGCCCAGACTAAATGTGCTGCATGGCTGTGGCCAAGGCTATACAGAGTGTGAACTGCAAATTATGTAAAATGGAACAAGTACATTGTTAATGCTGATTTCAATGCTAAACACATTAAATATTTCATGAACCCTTAACACACTTTTACCATGCTCTGGTACAGGAAGTATTAACTGGAATTACATGTATGAAAATATAAATAACTGAACTGGTTTGGCTAAGCACTTTGGGGTTGGTACATAATTTTCCGTTCTAATTTACAGTAGTGTTGGCCTGAAGGGCAGTTTGCATATAATAGATACACCTGGATTGAGAAATTATTGGAGAGCTACAGTAGCCAGCTAAGGAGATGGATGTCTCCCAGGGAGCTACAGCGACTTGTCGGACAGCTTCTACAAGATCATCCAGTCTACAGCTGTTGAAGTAGTTCTTATTGGAACTACTCATCACTGAAAGGACAACAAAATAAGTGAGTTAGCTCTTGTTGGAACTAAATCACACTGACCAAGTTAGGTTCCCATTCTCTCTTCCCACCAAGGCGAACCGGGTTCGATTCCTGAAGAGGTTGCCCCCGGATTTTCGCATATGGAAATTGTGCTGGACGATGCTGCTGGTAGCGGGTTTTCTCGGGAATCTCCCATTTTTCTTGCCCTTGCATTCCAGCACTGCTCCATACTCGCCTTGCTTTACCCTCATCAGCTCTCAAGACCTCGGTGTTGAGAGCCATCCAAATCTCTTCACTCATTCATTCTCTTTCAGGAACAAACACAACTTTGAGGGTTAAAGTAAATCCCAGCTACCCAATCCTCCCTGACCGTCTCCCCGGTAAACAGGAGAGGATAGGAGGTGATTGGACTTAGGTGGTACACTTGTGTTTATAGGGCCACACATAGGTTTCTTATCCCCGCCATTTAATCCACAATATAGGCAATGAAAAGCGCAGCCAAGGCTTACCCCATGGCAGCCATGGAAGTACAGCTGACACTGAAGCGACCAGCTGAGGACGAAACCGTTAGGGAAGTAAGCGACAAAAGAAAGAATGCGCTCCCTCAGGGTCCACCACTCCCCTTCAGTGCCTCACCCCCCTCTCCTTCAGGGCACATCAAATGTGCAAGGCAGCCAGTCAAGAAGGTGCAAATTAAGTGCTTTGTGATCTACGCTACAAAAAACCATACTTTCCCTGCCCTCAAGCGTACCTTGGATGTACATGACACTGTCGTGTAGTGCTGTCTGCTGCATAGCTGACACAACCCTCAAAGCACTCACAGTTCATAAATCACAAGCCTTCACACTGCCAAATTTAAAGTAATTGTTGCCTGTCCTTAGTCACACCAACGTAACCATTTTTAATGTAGCACTTAAAATGTTTACAAATAACTGTGTTAATGTTGAAATCGAGGAAACTAATGTAAAAATTGTAAAGTTTTATTAAAAAGTATGAAATATTCTGTTGAGCGACTTTCTTACTACATACATATTTAACCCAATCAATTCAGTTAACAGCAGGACATACTTCTTAGTAATACTCAATAGACATGAACATCACATTAAACCCATGGGGGTAATAGATGATGGAGTGGCAACAGCCTATATTCTCCACATTCATCAAGTGAAGCATGTGGCTTGCCTGACTTCTTTCAACTGTGCATGCGAAAACCGATTGTTTTCGTCAGCCGCCATATTGTGGGTGGCAGAAGTTATATTGTAAGTAATGTAGCTTGATCGCATTTGAAGAAAATTAAAAGTGTAAATGTAAATATTGCATTGTTGTGTTTTAATATGATTTGTGAACAACAAATTGTGGGGTCAGTATGCGACTCTAGTTGAAAGCTCGTGTATACTGAAGGCATTAAATTAGTAATGAGTGTGTGTAAACAAAATTGGTTTATGCAGGAAGGATAATTTTATGGCTGATACCCTACAACGTAGAACACGCCATGCATTTTAAATGCACATTCCAAGTTAATAGTGTTTTTTTCTTAAATGTGTTAATCAAATCCACATAAGGTTAAGAACACTGTCTCAATAAAATGTTGTTGGAATTTCCAGTGCATTGTGTTGTGTATGATCCAATGTAGCCTTAAATATTTCTTAAAAAATTCCATGTTTAATTTGACATGATAGATGTCTAATAATGTGTCATTGTCAATTGTTGCTGAATGTCTATGCATGTTTTTGCACCATATTTTGCAGTTTATGCGTGTAGCTACTTTAATGACATTAATTTTGATTTATTTTTAATTTTTATTTACATATTTATAAACTCAAAAAATTCAGCACTGCAGCTGGTTTACAATTTGACGTGTATAATTAATTACAGACACCTTTACTATAAACAATTTCAGTGTAGAAATATAACCTAAAAAAAATAAAGCAAACTACATACTTAATACATAAATAACTACATGTTTAATAAAAATTATACATAAAAAAATTTAGATATTTCGTAAAGACATTAAAAAAATTGGAAGGGTATCTGATGTTTACATACTGTATTATGGTACACTAATTCTACATACAAACAATACCACAAAAAGAGAAGAAAAAAAAAAAATCAAACAACTTAATACATAAATGATAACATGATAAGTAATAAGATTAAACATAACTTAGCTGGTTCCTGAGAGATGGTTTAAAAAGAATGACTCGTGTTGCGAATTTAAGAGTGAGACACTAATACTATAAAAGCAAGTAAAATTAATAAGAAATAATAAAAGCTATGTTGCTGTTTAAAATATTGAAAAGTCTTCTTTTTTTTAAATATTTTTTTGTCTTGATATAGCTGCTTTTGGTTTTTTTGTCTTTTTTTTTTTGCCCGTCGGTATAATTTCTTTATATTTTCTTTTGAAAACTGCAATAGATTTCTTTACTTTAATGTTTGTAGGCAGGTCGTTCCAGGCACGACTGGCTATGTAGCTGAATGATCACTTAAATGTTGCGCTTGTGTGACNTATTGAAAAGTCTTCTTTTTTTTAAATATTTTTTTGTCTTGATATAGCTGCTTTTGGTTTTTTTGTCTTTTTTTTTTGCCCGTCGGTATAATTTCTTTATATTTTCTTTTGAAAACTGCAATAGATTTCTTTACTTTAATGTTTGTAGGCAGGTCGTTCCAGGCACGACTGGCTATGTAGCTGAATGATCACTTAAATGTTGCACTTGTGTGACGTGGTATTTGGGAGTTAGTTTCATATCTAATATTGTAGTTATGAAGAGAATTTAGCTGAATTAGTTTAGATTATAAAAANGTATTTGGGAGTTAGTTTCATATCTAATATTGTAGTTATGAAGAGAATTTAGCTGAATTAGTTTAGATTATAAAAACTGCGGAATATTATTCAAAATTATTGTAGTGGCGAATTAGTTTTGTACTTCTGAACAGCACTATTAACCAGGAATTTGTACGTTAGATACATTACATTATGATCAGTGAAACCAAGCAGGTCGTTTTGTCCAATAACTACTACTTTCCTTTTTTCTTTAACAATTATTAAGTCTATTAACATAGAGGTTTAAGTAAATTAGGAAAGTGAATTAAGTTAATAGCAATTGAAGGTAAAACAACAGTTTTAAGATAAAATACACTATGAGAAAAGATAAAAAAATAAGAATGTAGAAAAAATTATATAATTTAGTGCTATATATATGTAAAATAGGAATTAAAATTATTTAATATATTAACTATGACTAATTTGTAATAATAATTAAGATTTTAATGTCTTACAGTAAAAAGACAAAACATGAGGAAGACAATTGGTGAGCTCCTAACGCAAGTGCCAGTTTATTGTATATGGTTGATACTTAGACATACCAATGACAAGACTTTGATATTTGTGCTCCTTATACCATAGTACCAATCCGTGTTCATCTTTTCTGCTTATGAGCCTCCTTATCGAAGAGCCTTGTTGAACTCGGATCACGCCGTTGATGGTCCACACGTTCCGAACATCATGCTTCTTGATGGCGTCTTGAAGAAGGGACATTCTCGCTGCAGTTAAATCTTCCCTTATCGTGACACCTGAGTCCTTCAAATGTTTTTTGTTGTAAAACATTTCACTTCGCTTTTTGTAGCAGACGAACTTCACAATGATTGGCCTTGGGTCACCATCTTTCCTGTTACCGACGTGGTGGCATCTGTCAATGTCTTGCGGGTTCAACTCAACACTGATCTGATTTGCCACATGCAGTACGAGATCTTCCGTATTTTCCCTGTATTTCTCCTCAATACAGAATATTCTTAAATTAGCTCGCCTTTGGTATTGTTCAAGTTCACCGTTGTGTTTGGCACATTATTTCTGCAGAGCCTTTCATTGCCTGTGTTTGTAATATTTTTATTTCTGACTTCATGTCTTCACAGAGATTTGCATTAAATGCCATGGAAAATACATTCTTAGAGAGTTGTACCTTTGTTTCTTTACAAAAAACTTTTATGCTTTATCTCTGAAGTAAATTAACTTGTGTACTAATGCATGCTACATACAGTATGTGCAGTTGATTTGACAAGATAATCTAAAAGTAAAATGTATACCAAATTTGTTAAAAAATAATTTCACCTGAACTAGTGAATACCCTCTTTATTGCAGCTACATAAGCATTACATTTGCTGCTAGTGATGCTTATAAGCATCAGCACACAGGCATTATTACCTGGACCCAGTGTGGCTGGCTCTTAGTGTTCATGCATTACATTACAATTCAGTGTTAAGTAATATGGAACACAAACTTCAAGTAATTACACAAATACAATTTCAGTTCTAAGCTCCAGCAGTGAATGTGTTGAGTGATATTATATTGCAAACCTACAAAAGAGAACCAAAATTTTGTCTCAAGAGGCAAGACAGCGATATGCATGTTTTATAGCTACATAATGTTATCCTAAATTATGTATCTGAAGCAGCTCTTGGATAATCTTCTTGTACCTGTTATACATTTTCTAGTAAATTACCTAGAGGAGCATTGTCCCTACAGCAACAAAAACAGCTAAAGTACGTAAGTGTGTGAGATTATGACCTTCCCTTCACTTAAATATCGCATGGGTGGACAATGTCACAAATTTTAAGTGCACTTGTTTGATTTTGTTAAATTATAGGTTTTAAAAACAACTGTTAAAAATAATTGCCGTACTAATGAACGTGCTACAGGTAAGTGTGTTTGCAACATATGATTTCTTAGAGAATAATAGTGTTTATTGTTAGAGGGTATCTACATCTTAAGTTTTTCACTATCTGTAAATATAAGATAAATTTTTCATTCCAAAAACACTAAAGTTAGCAGTCCCAAGACATAACTACTATCAATGTGTTAAATATTTTATGGACTATTGTTTTATGGTTTTTTTCTTTCCTTCATTCTACCATATTGGTTCCGAAACACACTAAATTCTGCACGGTTTCTCCAGTTTACGGGAAAATTACCTTCTTCCTATTAGGGATACATATTAAAAAATTCACCTACAAATGATTTACTTGTTAAAACGTCTAGCACAGCCAGAAATAGATCATCCTCCTCCTCCTCCAAAAAATATACCGTAAAACAATTTTGATACGTTTTCCTGACTAATTAAAGTTTGGCCATGATCTATTACTGCTGTACAATTTAATCCTTTTAAAAGAGTTCCTAGTTAGTCAAAATTTTCCAGCCCCTTCTGGTGTCACCATTCTTAAATTTTTTTTTACTCTAATTGTAGTGGATGTATTATAAACTACATGCAACAAATCCCAATAGTATATGCAGTAATGGAAAGCGAATACATTAAAACTTTTCAATAAATCTGTGTACTCTGTGTACGAAGACACTCCACCCCCAATTTCTTTTTCCATTTCTGAAATTTGCTAAGCCCATGATAACTTACCTCAAAGTCTTGTTTATGTGTTTATTTATGGGGTTCCAAATGATGTGTGTTGCTGTAATATGAAAATGCTCTCGTTACTTGAAGTGCTGTAACAAATTAATGAAACTTCCTTTGCTTAAAATGGACAATGCAGCCTATTATCCAACTTCAACTATGTGACAAGTTCTGTAAACATGGCAGATAAATAAGTCTTACGCTAGCAAAGGCAAGGAAGAGTTTTTATTTATTATGAGACTGTGCATCAGAGTAATTATTTCAGGATATCAGGGATGAAGGGTGTATATAAATTGACAATATAAAACTGCAAATTGATTAGAATGTTTTATTTGGTGCCATTCTTTTTACACACAAGATATCCAGCAATACACATACATACATACATACATACATACAACTATAGTATTTTCGTGTTAGTGCAGATGTTGCTAATCAGCAACCATTTAGAAACACCCTCAGTCTGTCAACAATTGGTAATTGTGAAGAATAGGGACTTTTCTGAAAAAAAATTTACAACATTTTATGTACCAACAATAGCAATCCTGCTGAATTATAAGCACAGTACATACTATAAATCGTGACAGTGATTGTACTTTTCAGTGCCAAGCATGTTTTCAGAATTATTCATGCATTTCGCCACAATTTTGTTTGCAACTGTGTCATTCTACAATGAAATTGACATGGCGTATCATGCAAACAATACACCTTAACATGTGGTAAGGTTTTTTTTTTTAGCACAACCCATTATACATATTAAAATATGGTGGCAACTTTTCAACACGGCAGGCTTTGCAAAAGCCAAATAAACAACTTTCATACCCCTATAACGTATGTATTTTACGAAAAGATGCCGTTTTTCAGTTAGTGAAGTTTATTTATTTTTAAGCATTCAAAAAATAACAGCATGAAACAAAATATTCCTGTTGTAGATTTTCTTATAAAAAAAAGCATGGTTTATAAGAAAAAGATTTTGAAGCATGCATTTTATTACCTGAAAAACTGAACAGAACATAACTTTGACTTACACACGCATCGCCAAATAATGCTGATTTTTGTTTGTTAATAAAGTATGTTTCTACTTGAGACTTTATGGTTGTTGCAAAATGTATTGAAGATATTACTAACCACATTTTTAGAAAACGTGGTTAATTTTTACTTTTTCATGGGAGCTGTTACAAAATAATACCTAGACCTACTCTGAAATAAATTATATAGATTTATATAAATGGTTGGGGCTAATATGAAATCTTCATTTCCCTGACCAACAATACTGCCGGTAATTATTAAGAATCACAGCTTTTCAGAAAACCGGGAAAATAATACCTTAAAATGGTGTATATGGTCATTACTAATAACACTTAACACTTTGACTGCCATGTGCATCACATTTATTCACATGAGACTGTAACATCTTCCATAGATTGTTTTATAAAATATGCTAACTTTCTTTATCTTATTAAACTGAAGCAATAAATTCAATAAAAATACCTTGAAAAAAAAAAAACATATTTTACTAAAAGTATGGTGGCAGTCAAAGTGTTAAAAGGAATTTCATGGGGTTTCATCTAATTTGTAATACATACCATGAAAACGATAGTGAGGAGGGCTATGAATATCGGGATATTTTTGCGGTAAAACACGTAAAATGTACGTCAAATATATTTCTATCAGGTCACTGAATCGTGTTAAATGCACGAATGCATCTTGAAACCAAATCTTAATTTACAATACGTTATTCACAGGGTATGTTTTTGCAGACGTGCAAAAGATATATGAACAGGTATAAACCATAGTAATCAAGCAGTGTCGGAATATCATTTAATTGTGTTGAATTTTGCAATGCTTACCTTCGTGATATTCAAGAGATAATTGTACTATGTAACATGTAAGTAGCAGAAAAAATATATATACAATATCATACAAAAAAAAAGTTCCCAGGTGGTGTTTACATTCATTTTATATGTATCACCATGATACATTTGTTGAACAACAATGTACAGACATGAAACAAATGCGCATCAATTTGGTCTTCCCATTTAATTTTTACCTATTTCATGTGACAGCTGTATGCAAGTAGTGTGTGGAAGTTCAATGTACCATGCAAATTTTACTGTATTAAGGCTTGTGATTTGCGAGTGCTATTATGTGTGTTTCTTTGTGATTATTTCCATGTGTCGCAATAAATCTAATTAGTGAGAGGAAATACGAGTGTTTCTTTGCAATTGTTTCCATATGATGTGTTAAAATACAATTATAGTGTGAAAATAAGAGTTCTTTTTGGAGTTTAGACAAATCGAATAAAAGTTAAAGTGTCCTACATGAGTTGTTAGCAATACATCACCAAGGAGCTATATTCACAGCGTACGTGTGTAATGTAATTTATAGTCTAGTTGTTGCGTAGAAAGTAAGTGTAGTGAATTGTACTGTGTAGTATTGCATGTAACTGTGGGAATTGAAGGGTTTATGTACTGCCGTAGCCAGCCATGTCAAATGCAAAAGACCTAACCTAATTAAACTTAACTTCACGATAGGTGAATCTAGGGATGGGCACACATCTTGCTCGAGTGTCTCGCGAGAGTCTTGAGACGGACATTCTAACGTGCTACTATCTAGGTAAGTTTCTGAGAATCAGTTGCAGTGCACTGAATACGTAACGGCAGACTGAGGTACTGCATGATATACAAAATAAATGCCAATAACTTCAACGCCAGCTTACAACCAACATGTAGGCCTATTGTAAAAAGGTTTGCTGAGGAGCCACAAATTGTTTGAAAATCCTAGGGATGCCAATAGGAATGCATGATACATGATACTCGAATGTGCATTACATAGGAATGTGACAAACACAAACGAAAGAAAACCTTGGCAAGATATGCAGATTAAACCTTACAATTTTAATTCAAAGATACTATTTTTCTGACGATCTTGCCATGCAGTCTACTTCTCTGCTTATTAATAATCTGACACATCTTTGAGAATATGCACTCACTTGGAACAGATGTGGCTGGTACACAAAAATATTTCTCTGCGAGTACTGCCAAGGCTGGATATTGCCTTTGGTTGCAGTGCCAGTAATCAAACCGGTCAGATGTACAGGACAGAAACTTCTCTGCCAGATAACACTGTACTTCCACTGATGCATGCACTGTGACGTTGCGCTCACTATTTCTTGCTGTCACTGCATTGTCATATGATTGCCATACACTAAATGTTTTCAGCAATGTTGATACTTGGGACGTGTCTGTATCATGAGAATATGTGCCAGCTGTTGAACACAATACTTGCGTGCACTCTGATGTCAAAGATTTCATTGCAACTGTTGCATGTTCTGCGATGATGAATGACAGCATTTTAAATAGTGGATCTAGAATTGTAGCACGTGAACACACTGCATGTTTTTCAATATGGCTCATCTTTGCTATTAAGTTTTTGCGCAGATTGGCCTTGAGTTGTTGAGCGGCGTTGATTACCCATCCTCTAGACAGTGCCTCATGAAGCTGTGTTGTAGTTGAAATTATCTTAGAAATGGATGAATGCCACTCTGTTGACAGTTCGGCAGTTATACTCTCAGATGGTTGAAGCAGTTCGAGAGCTTCTCTTACATATCCCATTCTTCCTGCATAAGGGGTTCTATTCCTAACAGCAGAGTTGTTAAACAGGCTGCAACACACACTCTTTGCTCCTTCAACCTACTGAGCATTTGGAACGTGCTGTTCCATCTTGTTGATACCCCTTGAATAAGCTTATGCACAGGTTTCTGTAAAAGCTTCTGTGTCTCGGCTAGCCTTTCTTTAGCCCTACAGCTTGTCTTAAAGAGGCCAACAATTTTTCTTGCCTTTTCTTGAATGGACAATAACAGTAGATGCGCGTACCCTCATACCTGAACTCTGAATTAATTGCATAACGGCTGTAATGGTAGCAGCATTGTCAGTGACAACACTAACCACTTTATCCTCTAACTTCCAAATTGTAATGATATCATCCAATTTCTCACTGATGTTAAGGGCCGTATGAGCCTCCGGAAAACGGATTGTGTCCGGCAAAATGGATGGAAGATCATTCCTTATTGAGAAAGTGACTTGCCACAACCATGTAGGCTTCCGAGTTCAATGTCCAAATGTCAGTAGTCAAGAAGACTGAAACCGATTCTGATACTTCCTTTGAAAGTTAATGAGTTCTTTTTTATATGCCTCTTCAACAAGTTGAAATAGCTTTTTCCGGCATGGAATATTGTATTTAGGATCCAACAGTGACACAAATCGTTTAAATCCTGTGTTCTTAATGACAGACACTGGTTGGAAATAATTTTTAACCATCTGTACTAATGCTATATCTATCTCTTGCTGATGTGGGTTACTGTCTGCAAGGAAAAGAAAGCTATCATTGAATTTTATGGCTTATGAGGCTGACTTGATTTCAGTTATTATAAGCCATGTTGGCCTCTTATCATTAGATTGGAGGTGCTCTACTGTTTGCATTAATACAGTTAAGGCTGCATAATCCAAGAAATGTGGTGTTACAGAAGGATGTTGAAGATTAGGTGGGTTGATCTGATCATAAATGAGGAAGTATATAATCAAATAGGTTAGAAGATATGTTTATGGCAATATTTGGTTAAAAGAAGGTAGAGGTTGATAGTCCACACACTGAGACATGCAGAATTGGTTCAGCTAGTATTAGAAGTAAGGGTGTAAGCAGATTAGGGCAGATGTACCAGCAGCTATGTTGCAATGAAGAGGCTAGCGCAGGATACGTTAGCTTGGAGAGCTGCATCAAACCTGTCTTTTTTGACTGATTACCCAAACAACAAATGCATGCCACTACAAAGCTATGTAACAACCTTCTTTACCTAATAAATGCAGTGTACCACCTACTATCTGATGGCAACCGGCCGTCAAGAATTCAATACATATTGCCTGAAAGGACGAATGCATTGCGAGCAACCATGCTTTGGAGAGTGTACATCGCTGAATGTGTCTGGATAGGTAAAACAAACATGTACTGCCTTCGCTGTAACATTTCAGCATTTAAAAATTTTGTTAAGGTTTTCATTTTTGCTTTAGTTGAATGTTTATTTATTTTGAAACATAATAATTTATTTAAAAGCCCCTATCCTCAGAGGACGCCACCTCTAAATTTTATTGCTATATTTTGTTTTTATATTTTATATTGATTATGTTTACATTTTACGTATTNATTTAAAAATTTTGTTAAGGTTTTCATTTTTGCTTTAGTTGAATGTTTATTTATTTTGAAACATAATAATTTATTTAAAAGCCCCTATCCTCAGGACGCCACCTCTAAATTTTATTGCTATATTTTGTTTTTATATTTTATATTGATTATGTTTACATTTTACGTATTTTGGCAGTTGTACTTCTTTCTTTTATTTGATATGTGAACTGAGCTCAAATATATTTGGTAGTGTTAATTATTTTGTCATCATTTTTCTCTTTGCATTTTACCTGGTTTTATCCAGCAATATTGGCCAGGAGGAATATATTACATTACAGAACTGACTGACTGTGACATGAGGAAGTAACGTCTTTTTGGAATTTCCAGTTTAATTAACGTCACCGTGTGAACCCCATGGTTAATTGACACACTCCTCAGATGCCATGACAAGCGGCGGTACAATGTAAAATTTTGTCTGCAATATTTGCTTGTAAATTTGTAATTACCGCCCATCGTAATGGCAGGGATGGTGTTTGAGAGGCACCAAGTTGCAGTAAATATGCAGGGCACAATAAGAAGAGCCCCAAAACCGCACAGCATTTAGTGTTTTGAGTGTTTCAAGTATGTCAGTAACCATCTCCATTAACTATTAAGTATGATCTATAAAAATTTGGTAATATGAATTGGCATAATTTTACACATGTGTGCTACAATCTTTTCTATGTTATTTGGAATCTATAAATTGTTTTGAATTTTAAGTGATTGACATTTAGACATTTTAAATTTATTATCAGAATTTTAATAAGAGCGTTAATTTTGCTAAGAACGCTATCCAGAAGCCAGTAGAGGGAATTTCTTGCTCTAAAGACGTGCAACATCTACAAACATTTTTTACAGGTCTTAAATGCTGAGAAACCAATGAGCCAGTTCCAGTTTTGCTTACGTAAATTATCTTTTTGTTTGCTATTATTTTAAGTAGTGATTTAGTTTCTAATTGTTTCACAACTTAAATACTATTTGATTATCAGCAATTTTCAGTGGATTTTCATTCATTTCAATGCTGCATTCTGAGCTGATTATTTTTATTCTTAATTATGAATTCTCATTTTTACATGCATTTCTTTAATAAAATTTCTATTTTTTTTTGCACTTATGAAATGTGTTCTGTTTTGTGTACAAGTTGAAGTAGATAGTATTTTATTATTGAGTGATTTTCTTGTCTAGTTTCCTAGTGTTCATACAAATTATATGAAAATTTTGTCTTGTGTGCATATATGTTGCTTCGAGGGTAGATGTGTGTCACGTATTTCTGTTTTACTAAGGGTTTCTTTTATTGTGTCTTAATTACTCTGGTCACTACTTACCTGTGATAGCAATTAATAATCAGCCAATTTTGCATCACAATTGCAAGTTTTAAGCTATTTTCTCACGCTGTATCAGTTAAAGGGACGCAGACTAGCGTGATGTTATTTCATCTCAGCTAAACGCCACGCACATTGAGAAAGTAAGTGGCACTGTAGGAAATTGGTTATTCATCACTTGCACATCCGACAATCCTTAAAATATTATAGGGCCTACACTTTAATATTTTCCATTTCTTACACATAAATATTTAATTTTATTTTCACTCACTGAGAAATCTTTTTTCACATACTGCAAATTTAAACCTACCAAAATGAAATTTGGCGCCCAACGCGGGGCTTGACCTACAAAGGAAAATGGGTGATGAGCAATATTCCTACACGTTAACAGTATTTTCCTTGAAGCTCCCTGTTTACGTTACGTTAAACCAATGAGAACAAAATGGAAGAAAACAATGCATCAACTACAAGCATGTCAGGAAATCCTACACACAGCAAGGAAATGAATGTTCCGGCAAATGAAAATACAAACCCAAACAAAATTTCCATTCAGAATATAAATAGCACGGAAAATAAAATCATGAATGTAGTACCAATTAACATAACTCTGTGACTGTAGAAATGTTTATGCAGGCAATACAAGAACTTAAGTCTTATATTAATGATTTTAGGGCTGACATGATCAAACACTTTGAATAACAGAGTGTAATTTACAAGAGCATATTTGATACACGTGAACACATCTGATGCTACTGGTATTGATGTATCTAAGGTAAAAGATGAAGTAGCTAAAGAAGTACCTGCAGAGCAGGCAAATGTAAACCTCACGCCAACAGCTCAACCATATGCACACAAGTCATTAGCGGAAATTACTCTGGTACCTGAAACCCCTGAAAACGAAATTACAGCCGAGAATCAAATCCTTGATTCTCAAGCTACACACCTTACAGAAACATTAGATGCATCAGTCAACCACACAGTGAAAGTGAAGTCTGAAATCACTGCCGTCACACGTATTATTTAGCAAAAGTGCTTGCAGTGCAAGAAAATGACTTCAGACCAGTCACACAAGGTGTGTATTTGTCTGCAGAAAGCCACAAGCTACATTACAAGTAAGTAAATTAAGTAAGTTTCAGTTGAACGGCCTAGATTTACGCCGAACTAACCCCACTAGTTCATATTGGGAGTTTGTTACTCGCAAGTTGATCTTGACATTTGAAGGTCCATATAGCGTTACTGGAAACACCAGAATTAATTGCTACAAGTTAACAGACATGAATGGTAAACCAGTAGGAAAGTTTAACATAACCCAGCTGAAACTGTATCATGAACCCAACTTGTATGTTTAGTCAGCAACCAGCAGCAGTTGAATGAGAAGTCTGTAATGACAGCTAAGTGCTTGTCAACGGCTCGACTGGGATTTAATAATGTTAATTAGCATCCAGATGTTGCAGTGATACAAGGCAGTAGAAAGTCCTGCAAAGTGTTAGTTGAACAGAGTCTTGAGTATATGTGCACGGCTAGTGTTTATTTGATCCAGTGTTATATATTGTCTTTGTCAAGGGTTTATTATATACTATTGTTTAAGGGTTCTATGTCTTGTGTATTTTCCACTATACCTATACGTTGCTCGCCTACACTTATGTCTGGTATAATTAACCTACTTGCTACACCACTCCTGATGTGTCTCCTGTCACCAGAAGTAAGCTACAGATGCTGTAAAAGCTGATGAATTATTTAGTTGTTGTTGAGAGGCGAATGAACTGCAAGATTATGTGTTGATAAGGCCTAGAAAATGCTGAGAGTTATATTACACCATTGAAGTTGATAAACATCTGTTATCACATTGGTCTGCCTCGTATGCAAGTTATGCAAGGTCAAACAGCTGCGTGAAGATTGAGAGGTCAATGACACAGACACATTTGCAACATTCCTAACATCCTAACCGTGTTTGCGTATGAGTTGTTTAGTACTTACAGTTTTGATGATAAATCCCAACTGGAACAAGGGTATAAACTGAATTTATTCATTGGGAATTACTTGCAGTCGCTATCTTCTCACTCTTCTCTGGATTTTTCTGTTGTACGCGCGACGAGTTTTTCATACTTGTATGTTATCCTGTAAGTATTGTTGAAAAAGTTATATATATATATATAGTATGTGGTTTTATTTCGCTGTTATTTGAAAATAATCTTCTTGTTGCAATTATTATTGATTATTATGTTTTCACGAGATCTGATTGAAGTTTAAATATGCAGATATTTATTTATTGATTGTTGAAATAGCACATTTAATGGAATATTTAGAGCTGATCAGGACAGTGGAGTTATTTCTCCTGTAATAACTCAATTCCCTTAAAAGTTGCTAGGTTCTTCAGATTTACTGTTTCAGAGTGTCATATTGTTTAGGACAATGTGCTATGAAATAATTTTACATTGCCTAAATCACCCTCTAAGTTTAACAGCAAAATGATAGTGAGAAAGATACCTAGACAAACTTTCTACAAGTGAACTTCAAGAAATTTTGAAAGTGCTACAGTGAACACATAACTAATTTTGAAAACTCAGTTACAGTAGTAATGAGTAAAGTTTGCACACTATAAACACTTCAAGTACGAGAACATTAGCGTACCATAAACTGTTTTACGCTACACATACCCCCGTACGAGTGAAATTGGTTTTACACTTGAAAGCCCTAATAATCTGTTTAAACACGTCAAAAATGCTTTGCAGTGATTAAGTGTTGTTACCAGTTGCTGATCCAGAATATGTTCCTGAGTTTCATCACCGAAGATAGAAGCAGACGGCAACGAGTTGTAACGACCACTGCGGGACATGAACCTAATCAACATGGCGACCGCAAACTTTCATTCCTTGCCAGTTCACTTTGTTCCTGAACTTCTGTGGAGCACAGCGAGGCATGCTGGGAAGCACAACTACCAACTTATTTTGGCTTTTGAAATAAAAGCTTTATTACCATTTGTAACTGTGTTCTTGTATTTTATTTGAGATGGACTCGTTAAAAACGAAGATGATGTAATCTTCAATTAATATATATATAATGATATTTGCATATTTTCAGTTATTAATGTTGAATATTTCAAGTGTATCTTGTATAATTGTTGTCATATTATTGAGTGTAATATTTTGTTATCTGAATATTGGTAACACCATAATATTCAAACTGATTTTCAAATATTCAACAATAGGCACTGTACATCTTAAAAAAAAAACTAAACTAAACCTTGAAATACTATTTAAATATGGTAAACTGTCCAAAATTCCACTTAGTTGTATTTAGACAACTTNAATTGTATTTTGGAAACATTCGAAAAAGGGAAGGGGGGAGGATAAATCTGTAATGATTTCAGCATTTAAATCTTTTGTATATGTTTTCATTTTCACTTGAGTTGAATGTCTATTTATTTTGAAACGTCATTGTTTATTTAAAAGCCCTTACCCTCAGGCAGAGCTAGATTTGTAATTCAGGACATCACCTCAAAATTTTATTGATATATTTTGGTTTGTTTACATTTAGCATATTTTGACAGTTGTACTTCTTTCTTTTATTTATTATGTGAAATGTGCTGAAATATCTTTGGTAGTGTAAATTATTTTGCCATTGTTTATCTCTTTGCATTTTACCTGGTTTGATTCAGCGGTTTTTCGCCACAGAGGAATGTATTAAAGTACAGAACTGATTAGACTGTGACGTCTTTTTGGAATTTCCCGTTTCAATAGCCTCACAGTGTGAACCCCGTGGTTAATTGACACACTCCTCAGATGCCATGACGAGCGGTACAATGTAAAATTTTGTCTACAAGATTAATTTGCTTGTAAAGTTGTAATTACCGCCCAACGTAATGGTAGGGATGGTGTTTGAGAGGCGCCAAGTTGCAGTAAATATGCGGGGCACAATAAGAAAAGCTCCACAAGAGCATAGCATTTAGTTTTATTGAGTGCTTCAAGTACGTCGGCAACCATCTCCACTAACGATTAAATATGACCTACAGAGATTTGGTAGTATGAATTGGCATAATTTTACACATGTGTGCTACAAATTTTTCTACGTTATTTGGAATCTATGAATTGTTTTGCATTTTAAGTGATTGACATTTAGACATTTTAAATTTATTATCAGAATTTTAATAAGAGCGTTAATTTTGCTAAGAANCATTTTAAGTGATTGACATTTAGACATTTTAAATTTATTATCAGAATTTTAATAAGAGCGTTAATTTTGCTAAGAACGCTATCCAGAAGCCAGTAGAGGGAATTTCTTGCTCTAAAGACGTGCAACATCTACAAACATTTTTTACAGGTCTTAAATGCTGAGAAACCAATGAGCCAGTTCCAGTTTTGCTTACGTAAATTATCTTTTTGTTTGCTATTATTTTAAGTAGTGATTTAGTTTCTNCAATGAGCCAGTTCCAGTTTTGCTTACGTAAATTATCTTTTTGTTTGCTATTATTTTAAGTAGTGATTTAGTTTCTGATATTCGTTCACAACTTCAATACTATTTCATTGACAGCAATTTTAAGTGAATTTTCATTCATTTCAATGCTGCGTTCTGAGCTGATTATTTTTATTCTTAATTATGAATTCTCATTTTTACATGCATTTCTTTAATAAAATTTCTATTTNGATTATTTTTATTCTTAATTATGAATTCTCATTTTTACATGCATTTCTTTAATAAAATTTCTATTTTTTTTTGCACTTATGAAATGTATTCTGTTTTGTGTACAAGTTCAAGTAGATAGTATTTTATTATCGAGTGATTTTCTTGTCTGGTTTCCTAGTGTTCATACAATTCGTATGAAAATTTTGTCTTGTGTGCATATATGTTGCTTCAAGGGTAAATGTGTGTCATGTATTTCTGTTTTACTAAGGGTTACTTTTAATGCGTGTTAATTACTCTGGCCACTACTTACCTGTGATAGCAATTAATAATCAGGCATTTCTGCATCACAATTACAAGTTTTAAGCTGTTTTCTCACGCTGTATCAGTCAAAGGGACGCAGACTAGCGTAATGTTATTTCATCTCAGCTAAACGCCACGCACATTGAGAAAGTAAGTGNATCAGTCAAAGGGACGCAGACTAGCGTAATGTTATTTCATCTCAGCTAAACGCCACGCACATTGAGAAAGTAAGTGACACGGTACGAAATTGGTTATTCATCACTTGCACATCCGACAATCCTTAAAATATTCTACACTTTAATATTTTCTATTGCTCAAAAGGAAATATTTTATTTTCACACACTGAAAAATCTTTTCTCACACACTGCAAATTAAAACCTACCACAAAAAAATTTGGTACCCAAACGTCTGGGCCTAACTACGTTGCAAGTAATCTATATCTCAACATTGCTAAGCAGGATGGCACACATGTATCCACAGTTCTACATATCATCCTCCTTCAAAGTAGGGTTTGTCGCAAATGAGCTACAACATGTATGGTACTATGATACTTGAATACTTCAACCATCTACTACAAGCACAGCGGCTGGCGAAGGTCAGTGTATTGTGGTAGGACATGCGGTCAAATGGGATGCAGCACTCTGAGTAAGATTATGCGATTTTAGGTGGTAAATCATGCCTGATGTGTTTTTTGTTACCATAATTCAACTCCTTTGAGCACATAACACACCTCACTTTGTTATGAGGCTCCTCATAATACTCCCAAGCCCATGACTTTCGCTTTGTTTAAGTGATTATTCCTGAAAATGAACGAGTGTGAAACACTACCACTACTGATGAGCTAAACGTTTAATGCTATCACATGGAATAATATTTCAGCAGCACCTGTCATACTTTGATTCATATACGGTATATCATGAATATTACCCATACAGCTCACAAGGTGTGCTTCGTAATACAATACTGGTCCACGGTGGGTGTCTCACAAATGCAATACTTCCGTTTACATGCACTAACTCGTTTCACGATTATACAAACTGTGAGCATAACTCTACTAGAATAATTTCAAACAGTCTACACTGGCTTTAGCAAATAATGGGAGCGGTAAGGGGTACATTGTGGGGTTACAAATTTTACTACACATATTACCCTCTCGCACACGAACACATGTTTACCCTCTTCTCTTCAATCACCTACAGTGTAACTATGTACAGATTACAGCGGCAGCCGTTGTGGTGATTGAGCACAAATTACTGTATATGCTGCGCGGGTTACATCATATGCGACGGAGATACGATCAATGCTTTACTTGAGCCGTTCTTCAGCCTGCGTTCTCGGCCAATCTCGAGCTTCTTGGGCTCAATGTCCCATCCCTAGGTGAATCACGTGGGTGGATGAACTGACGCACATTTCCTTATTATACTTTATCTTACACACTATCATGTGTCACACTCTCTCCCCCTGTTATCACCCATTGTGAAGTTAGATTGGGTCTTCTTGCATTTTACTCGGTTAAGGAATCCAAATAACATTTAATTTACATTAATGTTGCATGTTTTTCCCTAAATTTCCCTGATCTTCATAGTCCTCTCCACTATTGCATATGATAGTATGTACTGCGAATATCGTAATGCCCTAGTTAACTTGTGTTCATTGTGATTAGTAATGTTGCTTTATACCATTTCCCAACTTGAATTTTATTTTTCGGGAAAGCTGCAATTCTTAATAATTACTGAATCACCTACTCTCACCATTTTATGTCATCTGCTATTGCTGAAATTTGCTGTTGGCACATTTGCAGCCCCAGCACAAGCATATCCTCCGACACACCCTCTGGAACACCACTCCTCAGTAATCTCAGCTGCTGACAAAAGCAAAAGGAATGTGGCAGGGCTTCAGTCATGAATACTGCATTGTTGTAGGATCCTGCAGGGGCCTGTTAACAGAACACAAATTACAAATTATGCTACATACCTTACTTTCAACAAAAGATAAATTATAAACAGTGAATATATTTATAATAATATAAGCAGAACACAGGATAAACACATCTACTACATAGTAAACATATTACAATAGCAAAAAAAAAAAAAAAAAAAAATATAATTGATTTAGGAAGTTGGAAAAGGGACCAAGTCCGAAGAAGTAAATGTGTATTGTGGAGCTGGATATGCAACAGGTTACCTGTAATTGACATTCAGATAATATAGGGTTTTTGGAATGGCATTAAACAGAATTTACATTAATATACTTTTGTTTGTTACATTTTTTTTTATTAATAATGCTGTTGGACTTCGTACATTTTGCAATTGAAGCAACTTTCAGTATAAGAATTGCATAATTCATAATTTCCTTTGTATATTTTATTGGAACAACTAATAGTTTGATACAAGAAACCATATTCGTGAATTACAACAGCAATGTAACAGTCATTGAACATAATAATAAATTGGCAAAAAGAATCAATATTCCTTTACTTGTAATGTATTGGAAATTTAGGTAACCTCAAAATATAAACATACATGCATGGCAATTCAGTTTCCCTTTGTAAAACCTCCTTGCCTCTGTGATTCACATGAGGTAGGCCTTTAATTTTGGCGTTCTTAATCACGTTTCTTTTATACCCGTTTTTGTTGACCAATCCCCTTCTGGTTTCCCCCTCCATTTTTATGGAAATTATTGTACACAAATACTCTTAACTTCAAGAAAAGCTATACAATTAACAGAGTAAAAACAAAGTCAAGTAGTGGTAGTGGACCTGTTTCGTAGTTATTTATTAACAGGTTAATGCTCTTCAACAGCCCATTCGAAACGAGGCTCATGGGGAATATTTCGTCATGGTTACCGGAATGTCACAGTGACAAGCAATGACAGATGCTTCAAAGTCACTGCTTCTGCTCGTCGCTCCGCTAACGTGCGACTCTCGGGGTCCGAGCGTTTTGACCTCGTCGCGACTTACTACAGACCATTCCAAGCTATTTGGTTATAAATCTCACAGCTATAATGTGTGGCACGTACATTGCCGCGCCAAACTCTGCAGCAGTGCCGCTTTCGGCACTATATTTATGTAATGTAATTGAACTTAGCTTGATAATTTGTTGTGGAACTATACATTTTAATTTATTTGTGAAATTTACGATTGCTAGTACTCAACTCAGTTGTGAAAGTTTAATTCTGAAAATTCATTATGATCTACTTTCACCTTTCATTGTCACTACTTGTACCAATTTTGAATCAATTACCTATTCAACTCTCTGTTTTGTAAATAGTATTGCAAAATGTTGCATATGCACATACGTAGCTATTAGTTTCATTCATGTAACCTCATTGTCCACAAATACATCCAATCCTTGCTTTTTCGCTAGACGTGTTGGCAGAAATGCAGTTCAGTGTTGGGACACGAAGATTGATTTACACAGCCACCGAAATCGGAATACCTCATCTTTAGTTTATTGTGCCCCAACTCTAGGCTCAATTTCTTGACGATAACATGACCATAAACAGTCCACGTCATGGAGCAGAGAAACATTTCGCCAACATGACAAAACCAAATGCCTCTGCATTTCACGAATAGGTAGAGAGAGTATTACGGAATATTTATTATCGTTATATTACTTATTGGGACTGTCGCTTACTGAATATCCAACAAAATATTAATAAGTATGGTTTGAAAGAAATTTACTAAAAGAAATGCAACACTTTAATTTATATTTCTAAGTTCTTTTAAGAGATTATATTATACTGGAAGGGCCACACACTGAAAATACAATAGTAAAAGTTGATTAGAAGTTAATAAACCATTATCTTTAATGAAATAATAAATTTTTTATAATTTACGCTACGAAATGATAAAAAAAATGTACCTCAAAAGCAGAGGACAGATAAATTGCGAAATAAAAAAATTATGATCTTGAAATTAAAATAGACATTTCTTTTTAAATAATAATAAAAAATATTTTTTTTTCATTTTTATGACTAATACAATTACCTGGAAAATCACTAATGATATTCGCTCCTTAAACTCATTACCATCACATTTAACGAAGATATTAACCCATCAAAAATTGTATTAATGGAATCATTATTATTTTAATATCCAAATACAGTTTTTAAATAAACCTTTGTTGAAATTCACAAGAGGAGGATAATAAAAATAAAATTTTCTAAATATAAATATAACAAAACAGGAATATATCATAGCTACAAGTATCTTAATCAATGGCCAAAACGCCCACTGATTATTTTGTGTGGGTTACAGAATTGAATGACATCATATCAAGTACGCCTTCGATTTATAGGGCGAGTATAAAATAATACCCCAAATTTTAAGGTCTATATTATAAAAACTAAACAACCTACAACCTTAATTGAACAATCAAATGAACTGTGTAGTTTGTTTACTGTACATTCATAAATGTTCAATGTGACCACCATGAGCGGTCAGAACGACATCTACGAGATGATCAAACTCGTTCCACTCTCTTGTAAGCATGTCCGATGTTACGGTTTGAGGTGGTGAGGAGGAAGTGAGCTAGCATTCGACACGTCAATGTGAAGGGGACAGTCTGATGTTTCCTTTATGTGCCGAGAGATGACACTGGGCGCATTTGTCGTAACACTTTGAGTGTATGTTGTGTGTTAGTCAGCATCACGATGGCGATGGAACAACAGGTGTTGATGTGGTTTAGGTTACCCAGGGCTGGTTGAATGTTGGATTGCCCGGTGCCATAATGCAGTGGAGAGTTAATGATGAGAGTTGTTCGGTCGATGGCCAAGGGGGGCCCTGGATACCTCCATCAGTTTGTTGATAATGATGTCACGTACTTACTGTTGCACTATTTATACCTTAAGACGAGACTGTAGGCCCTCTCATACACCTAAAATATACTATAATATTGTGGGCGATGCTACAAAGGGTGTAGTAACCTACAATTAATTGACATGCGTATAACTTTGTAAAGCGGTTTATTCACTGTGCTTGCTTACAGGAGAATAATGCATGGAAATGGACCCAACATTTATGGCCTGCCGGTGACCTTAGCGTGAAGTAAACATGATATTATGTTGATACACAATAGCATTAAGCCCTTTGGTGAGAGGGAGGGTGGCTCTCCCCTTGGTACTTAGAATAAATTAAAAATATGTTCTGGTTAATTAATTTAATATTGCAGTGAAGTGATTACAGCCTAAATGATAGTAACTATGAGGTTCGCGGAGCGGGCGACCAACGCCGCCGGTCTGGTCCAAGTGCTGAGACGAACTGGCCGAGTGACCTCGGTTTCCGTCACGAGTGACGAGAACCGAAGTCAAACAGCGAATGATGAAACATAACATGAATACTATGTGATAGGATTGCAATGGCGAAAATAGTATAAATTAGATTAACACACTGGTGACACCCATGTTTATTAACAAATGACTGTTAAGATTGAAGTTGTGAAGTTGGCGGGGCGTGTCACCACACTAAATGACATATTACAAGGACTGAGACATTTATAGGCAATCTCCCTTTGTGAAAATATAATTAATGTTTTATAAATACATATTAAATGCAATACTACATTTCTTGTAAAAAGTGTTTGCATTTCACTTCCTGTGACCTGTATGAATTTCACTGGCTACAGTGTTATCAGATGGTTGTCTCCTGAAGGGATGGACGAGTCCACCTGGGCAAAGGGGTGTGGAATGCCATGCTTGATGGCTCTTAATATAATAAAGCACCCCTGACTGTAGCTGTGAATGTGGTGACTGTGTTCAATGTGTTTGCAAAAATGCTGCACACTACTGGTGACAGTTTGGGGCACTTATCACTTCAGCTTAGGCCTACAAGCCAGTTCAATGCCACTTTGTGGTGCGAGCTGCTACGAAGCAACGACCAATTACTAGTGCTCCCAATGTCTGTGGCTTTGGGGTAAACATCGTTTCGGATCGCTTCCTATTTATTAAAATAGTTACCTCTTGTAATAAATGCGCAGTGCAGTCTCTTAAGTTATGTAATTCTTTTGGCAAGAAGGTGCAAGTTCCATTCTTGTTGACCTGCATTACACACTCTTGGCCTGATGTGGTTTGTGCGGCCTGGTGTAGCTGAAGTATTTGTGACTGCGGCGGTCAGAGTGGGCACAAGGAGCTCGTGGACACATGGTTCATGTCAGTATTCTGTGTTATTCAGTTTGCTAAATGAGAATCTGTTAAGACTGTTCAGCATGTATTTCGTAGCAAATACAGATGGCGTCCTCCCGATAGGTGGAGTATCGTATGTAGGGCGTGTTTGTTCTTGCCCAGAACAAGGTAGACGATGCCTTCATGTCTAAGCTGGTTTTTAGCAATGAAACGACATTCCATACAAATTGTAAGGTGAATCGGCACAATGTGCGGACATGGGGTCAGGAGCCTCCACTTGAAACCACTGAACATGAGCGCATTTCCCCCAAAGTGAACGTTTTGCGCTGTATCCAAAGACATGCTTTCGGCCCCTTTTTTTTTTTCACGAGCCCACTGTTACTGGAATACCTTATTTGGACATGCTTACAGAGTGGTTGTTTCCTCAGTTATAAGAGGCAGCGACTGACTTTATTTTCCAGCAGGATGGTGCGCCACCCCATTGGCACCCAGCTGTTTGCGTATACCTGAATGAGACACTGTTGTAATGCTGTATTGGTCGAGGAGCAGCGGGTGGCTCTTCTTCACTAGTCCCCAAGAAGCCTGGATCTTACCCCGTGCATTTTTTTCTATGGGGGTACATAAAGGATCAAGTGTTTCATCCACCATTGCTAGCTAACATTGACGATCTCAAAACGAGAATTACAGATGCCATCCAAACCATAACACAGGGCATGCTGACAAGAGCGTGGAACGAGTTCATTATCGCGTAGATGTTGTTCGGGCCGCTTGTGGTGGTCACATTGAACAGTTATCAAGATATGTTAAACTAACTTCACTGTTCCACGGTTCATTTGATTGGTCAACCAAGGTTGTAGGAATGTTCGGTTTTGATATTATAGGCCTTTAAAGTTGGGGTATTCTTTTATACTAATCCTGTAGGACATTACACTACATGTGACATTTTTTCCACGTATTTGAGACCATACTGTTTATGACAAACATGAATGATTCAAAACCATTTGGTTTTTGTCTTGAAAAGAAAGGTCATCTCTAACATTTAGTTTTTTTCAGATATGTCACAAAAGTTTAAATTTTTTTTATTAAATTTTCTTTTATAAAAACCTTTTTATAATTTTTTTTTTATTGATCCGCCCAAGTCAAATTTTGCTTATAATTGACTAATTTTTTACAAGAGTACAATTCAATTTCAAATGCTTCAAACAACATTATGTAATTCTACAGCATCCTCCTTTAAGAATATATGATCGGTTATTTTCTATCTTTCCCAAAATTATGGAATAACACTTTTTAAACAAACCAATGTGTGAAAATCATTATAGGTTTAGATGCAAAAGTTTGATATTCTACATTTACTTACAAATTAACTAATTGGGCATCTACTTTTTGACATGTATGGTATATTACTTAGCCTAAGTGGCTTACAGAATTAAACTACATCATATCAAGTAAGCCTTCTATTTATATAGTACATTGAACTACACTTGGCCCTGTTATCAATTATTTTGTTATAGAAACAGGAAAGTTTCAAAACCGTTTTATTTTCGTGTTGAACTCTAGGGTTTTTTCTAACATCTCTTATTCCCTGATATGCAACATTACTTTACAATGTTTTTTTTATAAACATTTTTAAATTTGTCCACAAAAATCAAATTTTGTTTATAATTCAACTGATTATGTGCAACAGTACAATTTATTATCAAAAGCTACAAACAACCTTGTATAATTCAATGATCCCCCTCCTTTACAAACAATAAATGATCATTTATTTTCTGCATTTCTAAAAAGTATGCAATAACACTTTAAACAAGTCTATGTGTGGCATAATCATTATAGGTTTAGGTGCGAAAGTGGCATATTCTGTATTATTTTACCAATAATCCAATTAAGCTTCCACATTTTGGCTTGTATAGTATATCACACAGCCCAAGAGGCTTACAGATTAGAATGTCATATCAAGTAAGCCTTCAGTAGAATGATTTTGGGTNCTTCTATTTATATAGTACATTGAACTACACTTGGCCCTGTTATCAATTATTTTGTTATAGAAACAGGAAAGTTTCAAAACCGTTTTATTTTCGTGTTGAACTCTAGGGTTTTTTCTAACATCTCTTATTCCCTGATATGCAACATTACTTTACAATGTTTTTTTTATAAACATTTTTAAATTTGTCCACAAAAATTAAATTTTGTTTATAATTCAACTGATTATGTGCAACAGTACAATTTATTATCAAAAGCTACAAACAACCTTGTATAATTCAATGATCCCCCTCCTTTACAAACAATAAATGATCGTTTATTTTCTGCATTTCTAAAAAGTATGCAATAACACTTTAAACAAGTCTATGTGTGGCATAATCATTATAGGTTNATTTATTTTCTGCATTTCTAAAAAGTATGCAATAACACTTTAAACAAGTCTATGTGTGGCATAATCATTATAGGTTTAGGTGCGAAAGTGGCATATTCTGTATTATTTTACCAATAATCCAATTAAGCTTCCACATTTTGGCTTGTATAGTATATCACACAGCCCAAGAGGCTTACAGATTAGAATGTCATATCAAGTAAGCCTTCAGTAGAATGATTTTGGGTAGTTTGGTGCAAGGGGTTGGAGTGTCGGAGCTGTTCACGCTGTGTCATTTTATCCATGTTGAATGTCGGTGTCGACCATTGACCCCAAAAATCCAAAGAAATTCAAAACATTTTTAAAACAATATTCAGAAATTTCAATTTCCTTAGGTCCCCCACACCACCCTTCACTCATACCTATTCCACTATTTTGGTAGGTGCAGTCCACCATCTTGGTAGCTGTCACAGCCACCATCCTCCATTTTGGTTGGTGCAGTCCACAATCTAGGTAGGTGTCACTGCCACCATCTGCCATCGTGGTGAGTGCAAACATCCACCATTTGGGTCGGTGCAGTCTGCGATATTGGTATGTGCAGCCATGCACCATCTTGTTTTTTTCGTTTGTCATTTGTTTATACATTACTGGGGTTTGTCTCTCAGCTTCGTTCGATCACCATCTTGGTTTTTTGGTTTGTCATTTGTTTTACATTGCTGGTGCTGTCCCACCATGCGCAGCAGACGACTGACCCCCTCGACTCCCCTTAGAAGTATATTTAATTGACCAATTACCCCACCCCTGATTCGCATTGGATTATTACTTGGGTGTTTTCGGAAACCTTCGTTCGACCAATTGGTCGGTTCCCCTCCACCCCCTTCCAATATATGAAATTGCTTCTCCGATGTTTCTCATGGGCTAATTACTTGGGGTGTTTTTGGAAACCTTCATTTCCGACCAATCGGTGGCCTACTTTAATCGTGAGGGTGGATTTCCCCCCTTAAAAACTCTTTATAAGATGCACCCTAAGACCCCTCGGGAAATAAGTCATTTTTCTCACCCTTAGAAATGTACGAGTGTTGTTTGAGCGGCCATAATATCCTTTCGGCCATTTTGGAATTTAGAATGGTGCACTTGCTTAGTGCCTTGGACAAACGGGACTAGTTACCATAACTGCCGAAAGAATTTCTCCTGGTCTACACACCTTACGAAATGTCAACCATATTCAAGTATTTGACGGCCTACCTGCAAAAGGACGAAGACACATGGGACTGCCTCCCATACAAGGAGTGTTTCGAGGGATGCACAACCTTGGTTCCCGACACGCTGCATCACAAGGGTTGTTAAAGGCCCATCGAGCAACCCTCGCGACATCTGCGCTCACAGAAGATGACATCACCATTGAAGACGCCCTCCCTGTAGAAGACGACTTCCCTGTGCAAGTCATCTACTCTCAAATTGTACCAGTGGAAGTTGCTCGCTCCTCTTAAAGAAATTTACTGGCAAGCATTACCCAGCGAGGAAACCAACCCAGAACACAAGGGCCCGATGTGTATGGACCTCGATGAAGTTGTAAATGACTTTGTAAAAAAATTATGAAACTCGGCATGCATGGGAATGAAATTTTTTTTTGTATAACAAAAATCGTTGAAATGTTTTGCCACATCCATGGTTTTCGCTCGTTGGACTCGTACACCATCAAGCAGATTGTCATTTCGTATAGTGATGAAGACGAGAGCACCAAAGTTTTCACTTTTTTACCACCGTGTCCATGGAAGCACCTCTACCGCACCATACAACAGGCATATCGTCTACAGATTTTCGAAATGCATGGACTAAGGTGGGACACGGATATTATTCCATACGAGGAAATTCAGACAGTAGTTACAAATTGACAATTGTAAGGCAGGTGTGTGGGGCTGGGGGGTGATGGTGGCCATATTGGATGATGCCATGAGTGAAACCTCCTGCTCTGTCATTCCTTCCCGATGGTGGTGATTTTGTCAGCCAGTACCGATGGAGGCTATTTTGCCAGCCAGTAGGGGGAACTGGGGCACATTGATGTGGTTTTTTTTTTCTAAGAAATTTTTTGGGGCCCAGGAAACAGAAATTTCAAGTTATCTTTCCATGTGATGTCAGCAAAACAAGCGTAGTGTGTGATTAACAGACAAAATCGTTGTTTTATGTAGTATTTCTGGATGTAATTAAAAAAAACTAAAAAAGTAAATTGTATAAATGTGCCCCATCCCCGGGGTAGATTGTTGAACCTCATGGGACACTTCGATACGTTTGGGAAAAGTGGGGAAAAAATAACACCTACTGCATATTTTCCATAGAAAATGAGATAGCAAACAATTTTATATTTATTTAAAGTAATTCAAATTACCCACAATTTATTTGTAAGGAATGTTAAAGCGATTGAATCCAAAATGAAATGTATAACGACCTGATGTTCTTGCTGTTCCTTGTCCGGCTTTTGGCTGTGGCAACTTTGTCATATCTGGCATTTCAACCCCACCATTATGTTCTTTCTAAGGAAAAATGAGAAAGTTACCAGGTTTTCTTTTTATAAACTGGACGAGGTTGTCAACATCATCAGTTGTTCCTTTAAATTGGCCTACAAAGTGAACAACTGATCTCTTTTTTGCAAACTGCACTATAACAAAGTCATGATCAACAATATTTTGGTCAGAATTATCTGCTTCTTCCATTGTATCATCTTCCAAAGTATCTGCTTCTTCACCTAGCAGGTCACCTAGATTCAAATCATCTGATGTAGTCACACAACTGTCCTAAGGATGTTTTAGATTCATCTGATAAATATAATTTCTTTCTTTTCGTCTGTCGCTTCAAAGGTTTGGGGTCTTCTATCCCCAGCAGCATTTTTCAGTTCTTTGTCTCTATTCCTTTGCTGTGCTGCAGCTTGTGTCTCTTCTTTAACNTTCTATCCCCAGCAGCATTTTTCAGTTCTTTGTCTCTATTCCTTTGCTGTGCTGCAGCTTGTGTCTCTTCTTTAACATTTCTCATGTCGAAAAGTCCAAAAGCCTTTTCTTCTCTGGAGAATCAGTATAAATTCGAAATTTACCAGGCTGCCATCCTTTTCTTTTGTTAGTTCTACTACCACTAGCTGTTGGATAAGATCGTACGTCTTCAGGAGTTACAGGCTTGTTTGNCGTACGTCTTCAGGAGTTACAGGCTTGTTTGAACAAGTAGTTGGCCATGGAGTCTGGGTAACATCAGCACTTTGTGGAACATTGCTATCTTGTGACTGAGAGACAGTTGAAAGAGTTGCTGAGTCTGTCTGAGGGGGTTTGACAACAACTGTATCAGAGTGCGAATGGGGTATGGAAACTGTGCTGGGAGAAAAATTAAAGTCAGAAAATACCAATCTGTTGAAGGGCACCATGCCTGTCCTCTCAAAACCAGACACAATATTTTTCGGAGTGAATGATTCTAAGTTTGCAAGTTTAGCCAGTTTTGTAATGTCATAAATTTATAGGTGTTTCCCCGGATTATTCAGGTGCCAATCATTGAAAGCAATTTTCAGTTTTGCTTTAAAGGGACCAAACACTGCTACGTCCAATGGTTGCAGTTTATGGGAGGCGTGTGGGGGGAATGACAAATAAACTATTCCATTTGGATGAGAGTAGTCAATGGCTTCAATAGAAACGTGTGACTCATGATTATCACATAGCAACAGGATTCGGTTTTCTATTGACGAATTTGTATGTTGTTTGATGTGCCTCAGAACTATTAAGAACAAATCTGCAGTCATCCACCCACTCCTGAATGCCAAACCCAAACTTCCTTCTGAAGCTCCTGCAATAAAGTGGTCCTTTTAATGGACCCTGGGAAAAATGAATACTGGAGGATATTGATTTTCAGTAGCAGAAATGAAGGCACCAAAGGTAACAAGTTCTCCCCTTTCTGCTGAAACCACCTGCCCTACTTGCCTTTGGTGTTTTGAGGCTAGAATCTTTGAAGTATCAAGGGCAATGATAATCCCAGTTTCCTCAAAATTTAATATTCTGTATCGAGTGAAATTGTATCTTTTCATGACACTCTCATAATTATTTAAAAACTCCTCAACAGCTTCCCTGCGGAAACCTACAAACCTCATAATGGTTGTTTTTTCTGGTTTCCTCAAACTTATGTTTGCATTCCTACTTCGAAAACCGTACATCCAATCTTCCCCTGCCATTTCATTACCATTCCAACTTTCAGGATATTTGCAGCGTAGTTTTCAGCAAATTCATATGCCAAGCGCCTCATCTGCTTCAGCGTTAGACCGTGATGCAACTCATTGCATTTAACAAGGTATTCATTTAATTGTTTATCTTGTTTGGCGGTAAATACCTGTTGAGAGGAATACTTAGAACCATAATCGCTGACTCTTTTTGCACCATTTAATTTTCTCCAGACGATGCTGCAGAGTAGCGGGTTTGATGTTGAACATGAGTCCAGCTTTCCGGATTGACAGGTTTCCGTCTAAAGCAGCTTTCATAGCTTTCGATATGTCATCCTAGTTGCTTTCAGCTCTCTCGGTCTTTTTTTGTAAGAGCGAACCATAGTGGAAACCCTGGGATAACAAAAAATAAGAACCACTGTTTGAAAAAATACTATTAAATTTTCTAGTATACAATAATGGAGCTATTTTACTTCAATAAAAACTAATATTAGGAATTGTTGGTGGGAAATGGTTGGATTAAGTAGTGTATGGTAAAAATAATAATAAAAGGTAATGAAAAAAAGAACTATAAAGGATATAGGTTGTTTGCAGCTATCAAGGGGCACATTGATATGCATCAATGTGCCCCAACATAGGCTGTATCAATGCGCCCCAAGCAGCCATTTTGAATAATATGAATTTTGGATAATCTCAAATCCAACACTTCATAATTTACCTAACAAAAAAGAATGAGGAACTGATAAAGAGTAGCTTTACTTACCAGGGAGGGTATTCTTTCCTGTTGAAAATACTGGAACAGCTGTATAATACCGCTGCAATTGTACAGCTAAAATTTACTTTTGACATACAAAAACACTAAATCACCCGTCTCATTTCGTCAAACTTCTGAATCACGCCAAGACATTCTGTAAGCAGTTGTTTACAGTAGCGCCATCTTTTGGAGCTGCTGTGAAACTTCCTGTAATGACCTTGTGAGCAGTAGTGGTGGTGTATCAAGATGCCCTATGCATCAATGTGCCCCAGTTCCCCCTACTGATGGCAGCCATTTTCCCAGCAGTGCCAGTGGCCATCTTGTTACCTACTTCATGCTCTTGCATTCCACCCTACCTGTCCCAACTTCATGCCCTGTCATTCAACACAGCCAACGATGGCTACGCGAGGCTCTCGAAAGGGTCTAGTCTCTGGCTAAATGAGGCTCCAAAAGGGTCACANTTCATGCTCTTGCATTCCACCCTACCTGTCCCAACTTCATGCCCTGTCATTCAACACAGCCAACGATGGCTACGCGAGGCTCTCGAAAGGGTCTAGTCTCTGATTGTCTATTGCCAATGGTGGCAATTTTGTGAGCCAGTACCGATGGCATTCATTTTACCAACAATTAGCAGCGCCCATCTCGTTCCCTATTTCACACTCTTTAATTCCATCCTACCTGTCCCAACTTCATACTCTCGCATTCCCACATGTTCCCCCAAGTCCCTGCCAGGATGCCCCACCTCGCGGAACGAACATCCCCTCGGCCCTGCCAATCCCTGCCAGGACGCCCCGACTCGCATCATATACATACCCTTGCCCCTGCCAGTTCATGCCAGGATGCCTCCGACTGCGGCCCCTACTTCACACACATACAATGCTCTTGCATTCTCGCGAATGTCCCCTAAGTCCCTGCCAGATTGCCAGCTCACATCACATCCGAGAACACACACAAACAACCTGAACGTCACTCCCACGAGCATATAGGAATGCTGAAAGTCACCTACCTTCACCATAACCAAAAAACTAACTAAAAAAGAAACACTCACCAGCCTGGTGTGTCAACGATCGATGGTGGCAGACGACGACGTCTGTCAGTAGATCGATCGCGTACTTTGGCAGCCTCAGCCACATCAACTGCCTTGATGAACATGTCTTCATCGCACACGTTTTATATCAGCCATCATACGATCGGACACAAACTTCCAATGACGAACTGACCCAGCTAACAGCCAGGTATAAGGAAACAAACTTACCACCCCTCCAGCCCTCCCACATCAAAATAATTATTATTCAATACTATAGTCTGAGAATACAAAACATATTATGGCTCCAATGGCAGTGCGCGCTCACCTACCCAGTCCAACCAAGACCTGATAAATCTTAAAAAGCTACGATGTACATTACCTCCTGGTCCGCAGTTGCCCAGCCGAATAATTCCTGCAGGATATTGTGTGATATAATGTTACCACAACTGAATCCCAGTCATACCTGAATGTAGACAGCCAGCTGGCGAGAAAATCCCTTAGACACAACACACGACAGCAGGAGAGCAGGGCTACCGGATACATTAAAGCGCTAGGCCATATCACCACAACTGGCCCTCCAGTCATATCTGAATGTTGGTAGTTGGCAGGCGAGAAAATCCCTTAAATGTAACACATGCCAGCAGGAGAGCGATGTTATTGAATACCTAAAAAGCACTGATCCATGTCACCCTCGCTTATTGTGTGCTGTGACTGCGCAGCAGAGTAACATATGCAGAGCAAGTAACATAATGACGCCACTGGACCGACCTCAGACAAGCAGCATTCCCAGACGAGCAGGTGGCCGGATCCTTAAAAATATCTCCGAGACGCAACACGCTTGTTGTGGGTGCGCGCGGAGTCTCTCCCAGCCGAATAATGCAAAGGGTGGGAGCTTGTGGGATGCGTAGTAACACTGCCAGTCCCATGATTGCCATGATGGAATTAAAGAACTGGTCCCCCCAGATGGGGCAAACATAATATATTCGCAGCCAAGCGTCGATGCGCGACACCCCCCGGAATATGGTGTAGCGACCCCACACACTTCCAGGCGAAGTTTCGCTGGGGGAGTGATAGGATATATTAATATGTGGCAGCATGTCAGCTTCCTCGGGAACAGTCCGGTCACATGAGAGTGCATAGTGTTGCGTGAGGGAAGTACATACTGGACATATGTCGAGCGAGAACACTTTATAACAGTGGTTCCAAACCTTTATGTGACCAGGGACCACTATGATTTTTTTATTCTTAGTGTTGGCCAAAAGGATCAAGAATAATAAACTGTATTTACCTTAAAATAAACTTTAATCAAAACTTTTAACATATTCGTTTAACTTAATGCTAACATGCGCTGAAAGTACTATTATAATATAAAAAGAACATCTTATAGAAAATTAAATTTGGCAAATTATCAATGTGATTTTTGAGCTTGCATCTCCTTTACAAGCTGTGTAATCCTCGGTTAATATTATTGCTCAAAGCTACATGCATATCATCACTTGCATTCAAACGATTCCTGGACTTGTTTTTAATTACAAGCAAAGCAGAAAATTCTTGTTTACCAAAATAAGTCTTGGCGGAGAGCATAAGATAGCGCAAGGCGATTTCCTGAATTTTAGTATATGATATTGGTTTTTTACACCATAACTCCTCAAGGGCAATGTCAGATTGAAACGTGTCCCTGCAGTTTCTATAATTTTGCAATTCAAGTAGCTCTTCCTGGACATCGTCAGCAACCTCTCAAATATTGATACCAAAAGGGTTACGTATCAGCTTTTGGATACCTCTCAATTCGGTTTGGTTATATTCCGGGAAGTAACGATTGAATTCATCGACCAGCATTTGCAGATGACTTCTGATGTTCTCTTGTATAGCCGCTCTGAGCATAACATATTTTTCGTCATCGGCGAGTACTTTCAAATGTCGCAAATGCAGAAAAATTGTTTTTGACAACTTTACAAATCCATAGTTGAAGTTTGTAAATAAATGCGCGAAGTTTATCTTCAAATATAAATATGTTTGTTACACCTTCTAATTTTCTGTCAGGAACCTTGTAACTGCAAGTTTAGGTTATTTAAATGTGTGAAAATATCCACAAGATAAACCAAGTGCAACTGCGATGTCTGATCAGTAAAATACTCTTGTAAATCTTTTATTTTCATCTGTACTAAAAACTGCTCATTTTCCTCCCTTAGTTCGTACACTGAAGAGCCAAAAAAAAAAAAAAAACTGGTACACCTGCCTAATATCGTGTAGGGCTCCCACGAGCACACAGAAGAGCCGCAAGACGACGTGGCATGGACTCGACTAATGTCTGAAGGTATGCAGGAGGCAATTCACACCATGAATCCTGTAGGGCACTCCACAAATCCACAGGAGTGCTAGGCGGTGGAGATCTCTTTTGAACAACACTTTGCAAGGCATCCCAGATATGCTGAATAATGTTCATGTCTGGAAATTTAGGTGGCCAATGTAAGTTTATAAAGTCAGAAGAGTGTTCCTGGAGCCACTCGGTAACAACTCTCGATGTGTGTGGGGTGTCGCCTTGTCCTGCTGGAATTGTCCACGTCCGTCGGAATGCACAGTGGACATAAATGGGTGCAGGTGATCGGACAGGATGCTTACATATCTGTCACCTGTCAGAGTCGTATCTAGACGTATCAGGGGTCCCATTTCACGCCAACTGCACACGCCCCATACCATGACAGAGCCTCCACCATCTTGAACAGTCCCCTGTTGTCATGTTGGGTCCATGGATTCACGAGAATGTCTCCATACCCGTATACGTCCATCCATCCGATACAATTGGAAACGAGACTCGTCAGACCAGGCAAAAGTGTTTCCAGTCATAAACAGTCCAATGGTGGTGTTTGGCGGGCCCAGGCGAGGCGTAAAGCTTTGTCTCGTGCAGTCAACAATGGTACACGAGTGGGCCTTCGGCTCGGAAAGCCCATATCAATGATGGTCCGTTTAATAGTTCGCACGCTGGCACTTGTTGATGCCCCAGCATTGAAATCTGCGCCAATTTGAGAAAGGGTTGCACATCTGTCACGTTTAATGATTCTCGTCAGTCATCGTTTGTCCCGTTAGTTCACGATCGTTTTTCAGCCACAGCGATGTGGAAGATTTGATGTTTTACCGGATTCCCCGATATTCACTTTACACTCGTGAAATGGTCGTATGCGAAAATCCAAATTTTATCGCTATCTCTAGTGTGCCGACTATAACACCACGTTCAAACTCACTTAAATCTTGATAACCTGCCATTCTAGCGGCAGTAACCGATCNAGTGTGCCGACTATAACACCACGTTCAAACTCACTTAAATCTTGATAACCTGCCATTCTAGCGGCAGTAACCGATCTAGCAACTTTGCCAGATGCTTGTTGTCTTATATAGGCGCTGCCGACCGCATCGTGTTACTCTGATTGGTTCCATACCTTTGTTATTTTTATACGCATGCCAATACCAGTTTTTTTGGCTCTTCAGTGTATAATATTCCTAGCATGTTTTCTTTTGAAAGCCAACGAACTTCGGTGTGAAAGAGAAGCGTCTCATGATCGGAGTCCATTTCAGTACATAGTTTTTTAAAAAGGCGTACATTTAAGACACTGCTCTTGATGATTTTGACCACTTTAATGGCCAATTACATTGTTAGCAAGGCATTCCAGAAGGGTCTTGGAAGAAAACGCCTGGCGATGTATGATACAACATGTTGTTAATGCAGAGGGATTCTTCTGTTTTATTAATGCCGCAAGACCGGAGTGTGATCCTAACATAGCTGGAGCTCCATCCTTACAGAGACCGGCAATATTTTCCCGCATAACGTTGCACTTTTTTAAATATTCGCTCATTATGTTCTTGAAATCGATACCTTGTTACGTTGTTTCCAGCTCCCGTGGAATCAATAATAATTATTTGACTGACTTGTCGTCTAAAAATATGACAAAAATGAGCAACTTAGAACAATTAGAAACATCTGTCTATCCACCGCACTGCAAAGCAAAATATAGCGTTTTTAAAATTTTTGAAACAAGTAGCTTCTCGATGTCTTTTGGCATTATTTCAATTCGAGATTTTACTGTATTGTTAGATAATGGTATTACTTGTATTTTCTTCTTGGCTTCCATCCCTAAAACTTCTTCGACAGCTTTGATCAAACAAGGTTTCATGAGTGTTTCTCCTATCGTGTTTGGCTTTTTTTAATTGCACTATCAAATTCGATATCTCAAATGATGCAGCTAAAGCTTTTTCCGATGATGCAAATCTTGTACTACTAGACTCAAGTTTCATCTTCTGTAGATTCTCTAAGTTTCATTCGAAGAATTATGATGATCGGTTACAGAAATTAGGATGGACTGTTTCTAAGCGGCGTTTTAATTTTGCTGGCTTCAAAACATCATTTTCGAGAACAGCGACAAATACACTGAGGCGACAAAAGTCATGGGATATCTCCTAAAATCGTGTCGGACCTCCTTTTACCCGGCGAAGTGCAGCAACTCGATGTGGCAGGGACTCAACAAGTCGTTGGAAGTCCCCGGCAGAAATATTGAGCCATGCTGCGTCTATAGACGTCCATAATTGCGAAAGTGTTGCCAGTGCAGGAGTTTGTGCACGAACTGACTTCTCGATTATGTCCCATAAATGTTCGATGAGATTCATGTCGGACGATCTTGGTGGCCAAATCATTCTTTGGAATTGTCCAGAATGTTCTTCAAACCAATCGCGAACAGTTGTGGCCTGGTGACATGGANTCTTCAAACCAATCGCGAACAGTTGTGGCCTGGTGACATGGAGCTTTGTCATCCATAAAAATTCCATCGTTGTTTGGGTACATGAAGTCCATGAATGGCTGCAAGTGGTCTCCAAGTAGATGAATATAACCCTTTCCAGTCAATGATCGGTTCAGTTGGTACAGAGGACTCAGTCCATTACATGTAAAAATATCCCACACCATTATGGAGCCACCACCAGCTTGTACAGTTCCTTGTTGACAATCTGGGTCAATGGATTCGTGGGGTCTGCGCCACACTCGAACCCTACCATCAGCTCTTAACAACTGAAATCGGGAATCATCTGACCAAGCCATGGTTTTCCAGTCGTCTAGGGTCCAACCGATATGGTCACGAGCCCAGGAGAGGCGCTGCAGGCGATATCGTGCTGATAGTTAAGGTACTAGAGTCGGTCTTCTGCTGGCATAGCCCTGTACATTCAAAGTTCGCCGCACTGTCCTAACGGACACATCCGTCGTACGTCCCACATTGATTCCTGCGGTTATTTCACGTAGTGTTGGCACATGTCGTTGGTCTCGGTCATTAAGTGGAGGCGGTCGGCCACTGTGTTGTCCATGGTGGGAGTTTATGCCTGAAATGAGGTATTCTCGGCACACTCTTGACACTGTTGATCTCTGAATGTTGAATTCCCTAACCATTTCCGAAATGGAATGTCCCATGCGTCTAGCTCCAACTACCATTCCGCGTTCAAAGTCTGTTAATTCCCATTGTGCGGCCATAATCACGTCAATAACCTTTTCACATGAATCACTTGACTACAAATTAAAGTCCAACCATTGCACTGCCCATTTATACGTTTTGTACATTATACTACTGCCATCTGTATATTTGCTTATTGCTATTCCATGACATTTGTCACGTCTGTGTATAACACACTGGGGTTTCGTTTCCCCACTACTTTCAATGGAGATAAATCCATATGTAATGTTACTATTGTCATATTTTCTTTTAGGCATTATATTCTGAAAATAAAAAAAAACCTTATCTAATATAAAAAGTATAAAAAAATACAAAGCTATATTCTCTTTCATTGCATTTGAAATTCATTTTTATCCTTAGCTAAAATTTAACATGAATATTGAGGCACTGTATTAAATAACTATGTACTTACAGACAAAGTTCAATAACGAGAGCACAAATTTAGATTTCACATCCACACCTAAAGGTGTTAAGACATGCGTTCGGTAAATACCTCTGGAACCGTGCGACTGAGCTGACTGACGCTTGCTGCAGGGTAATGTCGATCGCTGCTCCTCCTATGCCTCACGCCACCGCCCCAGCCGTACGTCCTAGCATAGCGCTGCTAGGGCGTCAGGCTCCACTTAACTCGTAACTCGTAACCTAGTAATGAGGATCGAATTTATTGAAATATAAACTGATAATGGTGTTTAGCAACTATATTAATCATCACAACAGTTTACATATTTTACATAAAAACACGTTTCTATTATTATTTATATTTAATGATGTGCTAGTGTTCAGTAATAACTTTAAAAACTTAAATGGAATTACGTGGCCACCTATTTAAAGTTATCTTTTCAAAAAATTTGAGAAATGTCAGAAGAGGCCTAATAATATGCTTCTACTGTAGTGGTTGAATCCCAGTAAAATAAATAAATGTTCCGCGGACCACTTCTTTATTCCTCGCGGACCACCTGTGGTTCGGGACCACCGGTTAGGAACCATTGCTTTAGAATAATCAGTAATAACGCTGCCAGTCCCATGCTTGCCATGACTGAATTACAGTTATGACCCCTCCCAGATGGAGCAGACATAGTATATCCGCAGGCAGGCAGCGACACGTAACACTCCTTGGGCAGGGTGTAGTGACCATGCTCTCCCACACTTTCCCAGGTGAAGTTTCACCGGGGAAGTAACCGGATATATTAATATGTAGGAGCATGTCGGCTTCCTCGGGATGTGTCTGGTCATGCGAGAGTCCGCATTTTAGCGTGAGGGAAGTTTGCACTGGCCAGATGTCGAGCGAGAACACTTTAGAATAACTAATAAAACACACGGGATGTAAGTAGGAATAATAATGTACACAGTACAATTTCTAAGAATAAATTTTATTTGCTTTTCCAAAAAAATACATTCAGTTGCTGAACATACAATCTCAATCACATCCTTATTTCTCTCTTGCAGAACAATTACATGTCAGTAAGCACCGACCTAGGTATCCAGCTATTGTGACTGGAATTTAAACCAGTCCACTTGATGAACAGCTTGTCACCGACGATGTAACACCTTCTCGACCAAATACATGTCTGGAAACTTCGTTGTCATAATTTCTTGTTCTTAAAATCCACCCTTCAGCTTTTCACCATTCAAGTCGACGAGTTCATAGGTCCTTGGTTCGTAATGGCGGATCTTCACAACTCTATAGACCTCAAACTCCAATTAGGTGTGCATGCTTTTGCAAATTTCCCTTCATGCGTGAAATATGGACAAAGCCACCAATCTTCGCTTTAGCCTTGTGCCTGTCCAATCTCTTCTCATTTTTAAACACAGTTGACAGCAAAGAATCGTACTTAACATCCACTGGCCGCATGTTGATGGTCCGGTACACTGGCCCATTGCAGTAGGAAATCAAATGGGGTAGTAAGTTCAGTCAAATGTAACTACCCCACGACGAAAATTCGTGCCACATTGCATTCTTCAGAGTGCGGTTAAATCATTCCACAATGGAGGACTTCTTATCACCGAATGTACTGTAGTTTTTAATTTTATTTGCAGCCATTAGCGAACGGAAGGCAGGATTTTAGAATTCTCTGCCAAGATCTATCTGCATAATTTTAAGCGGCCCTTTATCTTGTAAAACTGTTTTCATAGCGTTATCCACATCTTCGCCTCGTTTCCGGCGAACCGGTACGGCCCAACCACATTTGCTGAAACAATTTATCACAGTCGGTATGTATCTATAGCCCTTATTAACAGAGACATATGTAATCATTTCAACCAGGTCATCCTGGTACAGATCTCTTGGTCCAAAGACGAGTACTCTTCACCTGCGGTAATTGCGCTGTGCAGGTCGGTGGAGCTCAGTGGCGATCAGTGCATGAGACATCAGTATATTAATCTGCCTTCCACAATTCTTCCACAATATTCACAATATCATTCGTATGTGATTGATTGCCAGCCTGTTGAGATGCAATTAGCAGCCGTAGACATGATACAAGCTCATTTACATCGTCCCAGAACACATACTCGAACTGACTGTCTCCATCAAGTTTCGAAGCCAGGCCCGAGCTGCTTGCTATGCCGACGTCCGGAAACAGCTCGGCAACGATGTTGAATTTCAGATGTGTCTCTTCCTTATGTGTGTTGCTGGTTGCATCATTGTCAGCCAAATGTGCACTCGTGAGGCTAAGTAATCTCTTGTATTACCAAAGCGCCTTTCGCGAGAACTCGCCAGGGTTTCGCTTAAACAGTAACAGTAAATCTGCATAACATCATTTGGTGGAAAAAATAATTTGCTTCTTCCCGAAGTACCATTTCTTATTGCGCCTATAAGCACTATACATCATATTATTAAACCTCGTCGTTATGAAGAGAGGTAATTGCGAATGGTGATAGTACACAATTGAAATCTGTCCTTTTTACAATTCAATGTGGCTAATGGCAAATCATCATCACCATTATCAACTTCAACAGCTCCCTCCGAAAGTATCTTGCCCTTCCTCTCGCGTTCGGCGTCTGGTTCAGTCTTCATGTCGGCAGAGAGAACGTTTTGCCTTTGTAAATTATCCAGTCGTGATGTGAGCCGTCGGAAGGCCTCTTCCAATGCAGCATCACGCTCCATGGGCGCATGCGTGGCCAGCAGATACTTATTGCTTACACTCGCAATTACACAATGTAAATCCTTGGCGATAGCAGTCATTGTACTAATAGCAAAGTGGAATTTTCATTATATATATATATATATGGCACTGACTCTACACTCGATCAGCTTGATAATTTCATCTTCGGACGTTGTGATTTACTGGATGACCGCATCTCGCATGTGCTGGCAATGCATCCATTTTTCATCGTCCGTGCGTAAGTAGTTTAGGTTATGTACAATCCTGTGTCGTATAAGCTCTTCAATATCTGTGAGTCCCATACTCAAAGTACGGTCACGAGTTTCTAGTTCCTCGACCATGTGAGTAAAAAGTATATTGGTCATTCCTTCATAGACAGAGCTGAGATACGTTTCCATGCTGCTAACACTTTCTAGCTCTGTGCTTAATGCGTTCAGCATGCTCACACCTTCGCTAGATACATTAAGGCACTCGACTAGTTTAGCCGAAACGTCGACAAAAACCTTAACGTCGACAAAAACCTTAACGTCGGCCTGTCCGAGCTTCGTCTCCACAGCAGTCAGCTTGTCTTCCAAAGCGGCCAGCTTGCCTGCACCCTCGTTTGCAACAATAAGGTGATCCTTCAATATAACTGCCAGGGCAGTAAGAACTCTGTTGTAAACTCGTTCACCAGTCAAAGAGCTTTGCCTCCACGGCTGTAAGCTTGTTGCCCAGCATGCTTCAAACATCGTCAGTCAATGTTTGGATTTTTGTATCCCTCATAGCAGACATCGTACCGACAGCATAGAGGTGCGATTTCAGCTTCTTACTTAAAGTGACTAGCATTATGTCACTCGCAGTTTTGGCATTAAGGTGTTCATGTAGTTTTGCAGCTAGACTGGCAAGACAACTGGCGCCAACTTACTCTCCGATATCATCAATTTTCTTTTTCATGGTGACAAGCTTGTCTCCTAAAGTGTTTAGTTTGTGTACATCTTCAGTTAATTTGCGAATCTGGGATTCCATCTTGGCAGACAGCGCATTCGTGTTGCCGAACAGTCGCCCTTCCACAGATTCAAGCACATCGCCGGAAGCAAAATCAGTCAGTTGAGACACGCTCTCGATTAATGTGCTAAGCAGCAAATCCATGTTAGTAGTCAGTATATTCGTATCGAAGAGACGGCCTTCCACAGTGGCGAGCTTCCCACCTAAAGCAGTCAGTTTGTAAACATCTTCAGTCAATGAGCCTAATACATTTGTCATGGCTGCATGAACTCGGCTGGCTATTCGCCCACCCACACCGCTCAGTTTTGCCTCTAAAGCAGCGATCGGAGTCATACTGGCCGACAGTGTGCGAAGATGACTGGTTGCAGTGCTTCCGAAGTAATGCTGCCAACAAAGGATAAATTTACCATTTCACCACCATGTTTCGGCTCTCCGAGATTCTTGGCTCATTTGCCTCCGAATCTGCAGTTTCCATCGCTAGTAGATGTACTACAGCTGCCCGTCGCATGCTTCAGGCCACTATGGCCGAACTTGGATACAGAGTAGCTAATCGTTCACTGATGGAATATACATAATGAACTGATCGAAACCTCTGCGGTACCTTCACTTATGTAGCTGGAAATCCTTTGCTATCGCAAGGAAACTGTGAGGTTCGCGCCTGCAAAATGAACACATATCTTTAAATCTGTCGAATGTCATATCTGTATTAACATGATCGGAGTAGACATGGCGTAAATTCAAGTTATCCATGCGAAATAGAACGAGGAAATTAGCATTGTCATGCAGAAGCTGCTTAGGCATATGTGAATAAGTTTGACACAGGTAAATCGAATGCACTGCCACATGGCACCCCATGCTGAAATACTGCTCCATTGTCGACTGTTTCTTACATGCCACATCATCGAAAATAAACACAGAGTTTGGTAAAGCATTACTTGGCTGCAAGACTTCTTCATTGTCGCTAAATGGAAAATAGCGAAGACAGTCTACCGTCTGTAGTAATTGCGCTAGTTGTAGGCACTTTGGCTGTTGTAGTGATTTCGAGCATAGGTAAATGTTCTCGAACCAAAGACGATTGGGTTCCTCCAAAAGGCTGAGAAGCACACACATATTTTTACAGTTGCTCGGTCCGTCTATGATACCCTGCACAGTGCTAAGAAGTAGCTTCCCATGACATGATCTGCAGGCATCAGTTCCATCATCTGCGATGCTGATGTGAACAGGAAGCATGGTGGACTGTGGCATGATCTCCATTGATCTGATACATTAATGGTTAAAACACAATACTTATATCAGTCATCAGACATTAATGGCCAAGTTCGAGGTCGAGTGATGTGGTCGGCCACAAAACATATAAAATAAATGTAGCGATAAATATATTTGTTAGTATGTCGTAATGTGCCGTAAGAGTAAGATCAAGAGCTGGCATGGACTGGTAAATACAATGATCAACAACTTCACTTTCGAAGCACTCATACCAGGCTATAAATATTGTGGTCCTGGTACATGACTAGCACAGAGATTGAAGTAAGGCGACATTTCTGTCAATTTGTTGGATTAGACATTTGAAATTTGATCATGTAAACATTAAGAACATTAAAGCTTTCCTAAACTCTGATTCTTACCTATATGGGGATTTTAACATTGAATTCACAAATGGCATGCATATGGTACCATATCAAATGTATACTGGCTTTCAGAGGTCCTACTAAGAACAAACACAGTCACAAATGCTGGAACCGAACGAGTTCATGAATACTGCTACCCTGCTAGTGTTTGACGTTAGTAAACAGGATGATAGAATAAAGTCAGGAATAGTAGAATGTAGGATTGAAATAACTGCCTCGGAGAATTTCCCGACTTTCACTCAAGTCTACGCCTTAATCACGACAGACTGGTCATGTACAATGTGCATGACGTAGTAGTTAAAATACTAACATAATTCATAGCTATAGTCCATTCACCATCCAACGATAATAATGTTAGCTAACATTCAGGGCTGCATGTCAAAGCATGGTTTCATTATTAAACGTATCTGTATAGCATATGTTGATGGCTGTATAGCACCAAGTACATTTCTACCTCCATTTCCATGGCCGTCGCTCGACAGGAAAAATAAGGTTACAAATATATGACTGGAAAAATGCTGTCACTATCTCAATTGGTATGAGGGCAATGTAGAATATGATAAAGTGCATTATGTACTTACTTCAATGATAAATGGGGAGGCAGATGGCATGATATTCGTAGCAGACCCGGAGCAGAAGAGCTTGTTAAGCGTCCATTTCGAAGTAAAACTGTGCGATCTGCAGACAGAGTTTGACTGCCCTTCGTTAAGAACATTGAAGGAGTGGTACATGAAAAAAAATCGAAAATAAGTGTAATGCATGAAGACTAGGCCGATCATGTCCATGCTTGAACACACTGTTGTTAAGGATGTGGGTTATGACACGTAGTGGTGGGGGGTAACTTTTTCTTTCGAACATCAGTCATTATAAATAGCGAACCTGCGAGGAGGGAAACCACTTTACTACTCCTTATCATCATGGACGGGCTTATAGCAAAGCTGAATGGTTACACTCAGTCGGACCTCGTGGTCAGGAACCAGTGCATTTCATTGTATTTCCGGAGGGTGGAGACAACTTATGGCAAGTGTATAACATGTATGCTAAAGTCATGGTGATGTCACGACCGGTTACCGACGTGTTCACTTCAAACCTCCCGGACAGTCTGCACAAGTGGAAAGTTGCAATGGACAATGTCTTATCCTATACCCGGTACCATGCAGTGTCGTTTTATGTCCTGTATATTATCTGCAGTCGGACACGAAGCTGCCTTGCACCATCAGTGCTATGATAGCACATGCAAGCGAGGAGAATACATGCCAGGTATGGTTTATCCGGACAATTGCATATGAGCTGTGTCGAGCCAACAGCGGTTATGTAATTAGCCATTGGAACGAGTCCTGTACAGACGACCAGCACACAACCTGCATGAAGCAAGGAGCGGTTACATGGAAGACAATGTGTTCACCATTAACATGTGAAGGTTACTGGCGACAATATAAGAAGAGGCGAGTGTTACACCCAGCCTGCAGTCGACAGCAGTGCATCATTCAGTAGACAACTGATCGCTGCTGCCATGAGCAATACGTTTGACATACATGACTGTGTATCGTTTCTTCCGGAAAATGTGAACTGGTATGCGAGATACGTTATCGTATATAAGAGGGTGGTGTTTAAACCAGATCTTGGACACGAGCAAGTACAGGTAAGTGGCGGTGAAAATCATATGTGGGGATATCACGATGTGTGAGATAATTTCTAAAGCAAGATTCTACCCTTCTACAAGTACGATCGGTGTGCCATCGGTTATCTCCGACCAAACAGCCAGCTACCTGCAAATTGACATATTCTCACAATACTTGCTGAATTTGAAGATATTACCGAACTGCATCATGAGGACAGGAAAGTTGACTCTACCCTATGTAATGTAGATAATGGCACAACCTACCGATGGACTGAAGAGTGTACAGGTCACATACTCACTACCATGCTGGAAGACTGCAGAAGCAAATGGATTTTACCCTGCTCACCCAAGGTATGTTTTGTATATAAGTGAAAAAAATTTTTTTTTGCCTACATGTACAACATTAATGCCGAAACTCCAGACAGCACGGCGGTCGAGGGAGAAGTAACATGTCGCAGCAAGTGCAAGTGTTGGCAGGCTATTTGTGACCTTATTGCATTCATTCTGCTGCTATTGGCCGAAGCTCTAAAGTAGTGGTGGTGGTGGTGGTTATGACATCATGTACATGGAAAGAGCTATAGAAGTCATGTGTATCCAGCCAGTTGACATCAGTGATCTTGCAATGGTGAGCGTACCATTCTGTCCAGAGGTCACCTACAGCAGTGTAACACCAGGTAAGAGCAGTGTTTCATATGACTTCGGTGATGTAGCATAGCTGAGAACATACAGTGAGGATTGTGACGGTGTTGTGCATTGGCTGCTAGCACACAATCCTGTGGTTTATGGACACTGCCAGCAGATGTTTGATTGTACTGTGCCGCTGAGGTGCATAGTTCATCATATGAAGACAGACACTCCCCTGCCATGTGGTGTGGACGAGGTGGTAACATATGCCATGCTACATTATGCTATACATATGCACCTCCCCGACTACAAGCCTGCAGAGCCTCCAGTTCCCTACACTGCTGCTGTTGCCGCCACCACCACCATCGACATCACCGACGACGATAACGTTGAGCTGCCGGCCGCCACGACCACCATACCAAGAAGCAAGCGAGCTGCGAGGATGGTACCTGCACCAACCAGATGGAAGATACACCACAATGCAGAGAACTGCGCACCACACACAGACACCTGAAGAAGAAGCAGCCTGCCACCGATGCAGCCGTCTGCCACCACTGCAGTAGGTCTTCATCGGCAATGCCTGGAGCTGCGTCCAACCTGACTGACATGACAAAGTTAATCGTAGTGGAGTGGAAGGAGGTACTTCGCCAACTATTCACGTCCCTTCAAGAGCAAGCGAGAGAGAGAGAGAGAGAGAGAGAGGAGAGAGAGAGAGAAATAAATAAATTTTTGTATTGTTGTATATATTTATAAATGTATATTTATATCAATATATCTCTTCTCAGTTATACTTAATATGTGTATTCTTTATCTGTTGGTGGGTGATATGTGAAAACTATACCTGAAACTCTCGTACCTGATAGTGAAGGCACCACAATCATACAATACATATGTACTTTTTGATTCATCATCATCATTATATTAAAGGTAACATTAATATATATAAATGAACTATTACGATAGTATACTTACATTATTTACCTCCATGTGTGTATAAATGTATATATATATACATACACACACATACATATGTATGTAGAGGGAGCAAGTGAAGCTGTTTGAAGCGCAAATAACGTGAATAGTAACATGTAATACATACGCTGGGATTATAGTTAATCATACCCACAAAACTACAAGTACGCAGGAGGTCACAGTCTGCAAAATATGTAGGGTGCACATCATACACGACTGTGTTTATGTAGTGGGAGAGAGTGAAGCACAAGTATTGTGAAAGTAATAAGTACAATGGAGCTGATGGAGAAAATCGCATGTAAAATTACAAGTATGCTTAGGTGATAGTAAATCATATGTAAAACTTCAATTATGCTGGAGGAGGCTACAGTCGACGACGAATATGAAGGGGGGCGAGTCATATTCATATTCATTATTCCAGTGTGCATGTTCCAGTCGATGCGTATGTAGAGGGAGGGCCATTACCCTCTCCCTCCATCCCAAGCTATCTCGCTATATATGTATACACCCCGAGATCTGTAGCTGGTTACTTGTGATCTGCCAGCCTCGTGTGTGCTTCGCTCATTTGCCTACATTCATGCACGCTGTCTTCACGAACTTGTTCCAATGCCAGTTGTACTTCGCATTCAATGCTTGTGGTAAGTGTTTATGTTCTTCGCTGCTAGTTGATGAGTGTACTTGTCTATACTAACATACAGATGCCAAGCTCCCGCCGGAGATAGAGCAGGTAATATTTTATCTTTCACTGTGTATATGTGTCGGTCGGGAGGGAGGGAGGTAGGCGATGGCGAATGATAGGCTCTCCTTCGCTCTGACCGCCCCAATGCATTAGGCCACGTCTCTCTTTGTCCCGAGGTGGACGATTACAGGTAGCTTGTTTCCTTACTTCCTTCAAGAGAGCTTGTTCTCCCCACCCTCTCTTGAAGGGAGGGAGGGAGGTCGGCGGCGAATGACAGGCTCTCCTTCTCTCTGACCACCCCAATTTGCTAGGCCATGCCTCTCGGTGGCAAGGCAGGTATTTACAGGGCAGCTTGTTCCTACCTCCCTCCCCGCCTACCCCTTGCGGGCAGAGCTGTAAGCCATGCTTACTTTTTGCTCTCTAACATCCATTTACAGTATGACTTTTTAAAAAAATGTTTTGTTATTATCTGCATGATGCACACTCTCTCTATAATAGCATTATTATTCGCATCGTGCATATGTGCATTGCTAGTTAGTTGTCTCCACTTGAGACAAAACACAGTGCTGTTGTTTACACACCACTTGAGACAAAACACTGATGTACCCCAGCCCGCCTGCTGCTGCGTTCTGAGACCCGAGGCAGGAATACTGCTGTCCCTCATTCATAATAATATCAGCCATGTGAATTTTTTTTTACGTTCTCCTTGGGACTAACCGATCTATACAGCCCCTCCCGCTCTGTTTGAGCATGCATGTGTCCCCGGTGGCGGTGAGATAGAGGGCCAGGGAATGCACTCAGAGCCCACCTCTTTAGTACATTCACTCTAAACTATATGTATGTAGGTACTCAATCGAAAAAAATACATTTTTAGTTTAGGTTAGTTGTAAGATATATAGGATTATTTTGAACTAGCTTACGATTAAACATTTTTTCCTGTAGGATCCCTCCTGGCCTACAACGCCCAATGCCGTGAGTTCTGTCACCACACTGACATTCGCCAGCGTTTCACTTACTCGCCTAACAAGATGGATTCTTATAATTCTTCCTTTCTGGCTTTCGCTTCTTTCGCATCACATCTTCTTCTTCCACACAACCATTACCTATTGCATCTACGATACGACGACCTGCACTACAGTAAGGTTTCTGCGACTGGATGTTTGCTGATCGCATGAATGGTTTATGTCATGAACGAACCTGTTCCCTCAATTCATTTAGGGAGATGCCACAACATATGTGTGATAGGTGCGGGAAGACATTTTTGCCCGCACCGACAAACTTGCCGACCATCGCATAGCATGCACAGGACTGATCAGACAGGCACATCGATCCACTGCAAGTTCTGCAATGATGGCTTCAACCATTCTTGTGATGCTCGTTGCCATGAATGTAGTTGTTGGGCAATCCTAATGCTGACACACTGGTATGCGGGAACTGTGGCAGACTGTTTACCCGAACAGATAAACTGTGTGCACACAGCACTAAATGTAATGGAACTACCACTGCCCCAACTGGCGAAAAGGGCACACATTATTGCTGCTGAGGGCTGCTCTCGTTATAGGATCGTTCTCATCAGTACCAGCGAGTGTAACACCTATGGGTTTGTAGAGACAGAGATAGTGTTTTGGGGCATTATGAAGACATATGTCACCGAGGATACCTCGAGTCAGCCGTCGATATTTGCGGCTACCTTGAGCGAATGAAGTAAAATATCATTGGCTAGCTGGAGCAGGAGATCGAGGACTAGGGGGCAGTTAAATTTAATATTTTCCTCGAGTGTGCATATGGAAAAACGGAGCTGCACGACGACGAGATGGACCACCGCGTCTTCGAGATCATGAATTTGCCCCTCTTCAATGTAGGCGATGTTGAAGAAACTGTGTTGGCCACCATTCCCAAGCTGTGCCAGGAGGAGGACGAATACATGGGTAAGGGATGTGGCGAGACCCTTTAACCTGTGAAAAGGCTTCAGCTACACGTCAACAAGCTCGACCCGCTGAGAGCTTCCTCCTACATCGCACTGCCTGTGTTAATTGAAGCAAAACATACCATTGTTAACCTGCAAAATGTGGACCAGCAGTGCTTTTAATAGGTGATCCTGGCACACAATGTAGAGGGCTGGAATCCTGAGCATGTTAACCAGCGATACATCGACCTGGAGATGGGCTTCGATTTTAGCAGACTGAGTTCCCCACCTCTCTACAGCAAATATCTACATTCGAGAGGACCAATCCTGGGGTCAGCATCAATGTCTATGCACTCGATATGAATACAAAGATAGTGCCAATATGAGTGACAAAGGAAGAACTGGCCCAGCACTTGGACCTGCTACTACTGACGATAGCAGAGAACAGGAACTCACATTATTGTTACAATGGTAATTTATCTGGCCTGGGAGGGTAAAGCATTTAAGAATTCCTTTTGAAAGTACAAAATTTTATACAAGATTTGATCTTCAGAATAATAATAATAATAAATTTAATATACAAGTTGTGAACATATCTTTCATAAACTACAGCCCTAGTTCAATAAAATCATCCCATCTTCATTCTTTCTCTTGTGCTGTACACATACACCGAAGAGCCAAAAAGAAAAAAAAACTGGCTTAGGCATGCGTATGCAAATAACAGAGGTATGGAACCAATCAGAGTAACGCGATGTGGTCGGCAGCTAGATCGGTTACTGCTGATACAATGGCAGGTTATCAAGATTTAAGTGAGTTTGAACGTGATGTTATAGTCGGCGTACGAGAGATAGGACATAGCATCTCCGAGGTAGCGATAACATTTGGATGTTCGCGTATGACCATTTCACGAGTGTACCATGAATATCGGGAATCCGGTAAAACATCAAATCTTCGACATCGCTGTGGCCGGAAAAATATCGTGAAAGAATGGGACAAACGACGACTGACGAGAATAATTAAACGTGACAGATGTGCAACCCTTTCTCAAATTGGCGCAGATTGGATTTGTGGACATTCAGGATTCATGATGTGAATTGCCTCCTGCATACCTCCAGACATTAGTCGAGTCCATGCCATGTCGTCTTGCGGCACTTCTGCGTGCTCAGGGACCCCTACACGATAATAGACAGGTANTCCAGACATTAGTCGAGTCCATGCCATGTCGTCTTGCGGCACTTCTGCGTGCTCAGGGAGCCCTACACGATATTAGACAGGTATACCAGTTTTTTTGGCTCTTCAGTGTACGATCATATGTAATAGGCGTATCGTAAAAAATGCGACTTAATAACAAAGAATACATGTAATCGAACAATACGATTTTTTATTTTTACTTAAATATATCAAATTAATTTGGTGGATGCATTCTTTGCAACGAGTGTGCCAAAACAAGGTATTTTTTTTGTCAAAATATACTTTCTAGATCTAGCTTCTGATCGCGGAATGAATTTGCTGTGTTTTTGGTGTAAAATAGTTTAAGTTAAAAAAAATACATGCGGTTAATAAGTTGAATGATTTCTGATGAGGTGAAAACAATTTTAGTGTACTTGAAACTTTCAGAGATTTGATATAAACACTATATGATATGTGACTGATAGATAAAATATCATGCCCATCAATTGTAACGATCCAAATTTACTTGTAAGTATAATATGATACCTAAAGTAATAACACTTGTTTTATATTCGGTTAAATCATTCGAAACCTACAATACAAATCTAAGGGTTGTAAATAATTTTTAATGGTAGATTTTCAGCAGTACGAATTATGGCAGGCCACATATGGTAACCCCAAAATAATATCAGTTCAAACTTATCTGCGATAGACAAAAAAAATTAATAATAAATATTACTTAAGTTTATTATCATGTACTATTTTTCTTCAAGGTGTGAAATTACTCTTTCTGGCATGGAAATAATTTTTTTACATTAGCCTTAGCCCATTAAATGATGCGCAGACTGTATTTGAAAAACAACAAAAATTGATAATTAATTATTCATGTTGTAACTGCAAAAAAATATATTAAGCTTTAACTCACATGTTTTTTTTATTGTACGCATAGAAATGAAAACAGTCCCAGTAACATTAAAATACAGTTTAGCTTATTGAGTACAAACACAAATTTCATAAAATACTACAACATATTCCCTACGATTAAAATGCGAAATAAAAATAGTAATATATTCATGTATACTAAGATTACATGATCACATTCCGTCAAGATTAAATACATATACACGCAAACGTATGTAGGGGAGACCAGGGCAAGATGACGAATGTCTTATTTGTTCAGTTTTCCACTAGGTGGCAGCATCAACCAGACACTACTGGCTCTTCTGTCGGCCTTTCGTTAAAAAATAGTATAGAGACGCTGAAATCGCCATTTTTGTGTTAGTTGTGAAGCTTTGATTGTTTACCGCTGCCACGATATAACTTTGATGCATGCGTAAATAAACTCTGCTACAGACACAGGTAAGATATTTCGTTTCTCTTTAATATTTATGAGTAACTTAGTTTAAATACTACCTATTACCATGAATAAATGTAAATTAATCGCCTTCCTTCATGGCAATGAAAATGAATATTTTTAAACAGAAAGTCCGTGGCAAGATGAAGGGGGCACGATGACGAGCTCGTCATCGTGCCCCGTGTTTCGGAATTTATTAAACTAACTAAGATTATGATGCCGGAGCTGTTGTGTTGGCTTAATTAAGTATTAGTTAACAATATACCAATACACTTAATTAATTNGAAAATGAATATTTTTAAACAGAAAGTCCGTGGCAAGATGAAGGGGGCACGATGACGAGCTCGTCATCGTGCCCCGTGTTTCGGAATTTATTAAACTAACTAAGATTATGATGCCGGAGCTGTTGTGTTGGCTTAATTAAGTATTAGTTAACAATATACCAATACACTAAATTAATAAATGTTTTATTTATTTAGTTTAAAGGCATATTTTTTATAGTTTATTAATACTTAATTATAATTGTTTATTAATGATATATATAATTATATTTCAGATATGGTTAGACACTATGAGAAGAAATCCTCAAGAGGAGCATGGAGCAAAGAATCTATGGCCTCTGCTCTAGAAAATGTTAAAGAAGGACGTACGAGCTGCTTGGTAGCTGCAAATGCGTTTAACGTACCTGAAGCTACAATTCGTCGCCGCTTGAAAAAAAATGAAAATGTAAGGATAAATAATATAAATTTTAATAGGCTTTAAGAAAAATATNGAAAAAAAATGAAAATGTAAGGATAAATAATATAAATTTTAATAGGCTTTAAGAAAAATATTAATTTGAACCTAGTTATTAATTGACCTAATCTCTTGTTTTAAATCCTGTTATTAAATCTGTATTCAAATCTGTAAAATCTGAGTCCTGAAACTTTTTTCACTAGAATGCTAATTTTTATTTCAGGAGATGCCGGTTCATGGAGGGAGATTTAGAGAAGTCTTCAGTGCTGCACAGCAAGAAGATTTAAAATCCTACTTCACAGCAATGGACAAAATGTTATTTGGCTTAACAAAGAAACAGTGTAGAAGACTGGTTTTTGACTTTGCTGAGGAATGTGGTATTTCGCATCCGTTCAACAAAGATACAAAGATGGCGGGAGAAGATTGGCTGGCTAATTTTATGAAGAAACATAAATTTAGTGTACGCAAACTAGAAGCAACATCGATTGCCAGAGCAATGAGTTTCAATAAATCAATTGTAGACAGGTTTTTCAACATTTTAAGGGAGCAACGGGAAAAATATAAATTCCCTGCTTCTTCAATCTACAATGCAGATGAGTCAGGTCTGTCTACTGTGCCTAATAAGCTACCCATGGTTGTCAGTCCTACAGGATCTAGAAGGGTTTCTAAATTGTTTCAACAGAGAGAGGAAGGAATGTAACAATAATTAGTTGCATTAGCGCTACTGGCTTTTACCTGCCACCTTTTCTGATTTTTGCCAGAAAACGAATGCTTCCTGAACTTGTAGAGAGAGCCCCACCAGGAACTGTAGGCCACTGTAGTGATAACGGCTGGAGCAATGAGGGCACCTTTTCCTCTTTTTTGAAGCACTTTTATCTTCACGTGAAACCAAGCAAAGAATCCCCTGCTCTGTTGATTATTGACAATCACAAAACTCACATAACTTTGGAGGCTATCTTATATTGCAGAGAGAAAAACATCATCATGGTTGGGTTGCCGCCCCACACATCACATCGTCTCCAGCCCCTTGATGTGTCATTTTTCGGCCCATTAAAAACCTACTATAGCCAAGCATGTGACAACTTTATGGTCACTCATCCAGGACAAGCTATCACATACAAAAATATTAGTGAGCTTTTAAGCACCGCTTACTTCAAAGCAGCTACAGTTGGAAATGCCGTTAATGGGTTTAAAGAATGTGGGATCGAGCCTTATAATCCTCTTGTGTTTAGCGAACATGACTTTGCTGCTGCAAAAACTACTGACCATGATGTTGTTGGCGATGAAACTGAGAATAATAGTGCTAGTCCTCAGACCCTGGTAGTAGAAAACCAACATATAAACCGTCCAGAAGAACCAGAACTTATGGCAAATGCTGATTCCGATGCACCAAATAAGCCTTTTAGTGTTTTTGATTTCAAACCATTGCCTAAAGCAAAACAATGTCAGAAAAAAAGAAAAAGCAAAAAACTGAGCTCAAGCATTTTTACAAGCACACCCGTCAAAGAAATGTTAGAACAAAGGGAAAAGCAGAAGGAAGAACAGGAACGTTTAAAAAAATCAGAGAAAAGAAACTCGTGAAGCTAAAAACGGAGTAAAAAAACTCAAACTAAGTTCCTGTAGGCCTAAGTCTATATTTTCCAGGCCAAACAGTCCAGTTGCATCAACTTCAAAGGATGGTGTTATAAGGTGTCCTGCTTGTGAAGCAGAATATTGTGACCCCCCAACAGAAGAATGGATCCAGTGCTGTAAATGCCAACAGTGGTGGCATGAGGAATGTTCCAATTATTTGTGACTTATGTTAGCTGCACAACTAAACACTTCAGCATTATGTGACAATGCAATATGCTTAGTTTGATACTTTGTAAGATGTAAAAACACAGTTATCATTTGTTAAACCATGTAACATATTCAAAAGATAAAATATGTTCAACATTTTTCAGTTTTGTCATCTTACACCAAGGCCAAAGTCATCTTGCCCCAGTATTGGGGCAAGATAAAAATTTGATAAGGATATGAAAAAATAAAATTGTCCTTTATTTATTTTATTTGAAAAATTAAATGGTAATATATTTAATACCACAAAGGACTACTCTAACAGTTCATGTAAAATTAATTTTATTATCCTTAAAAATAAATTAATAAAAAACAAAAATTGTTAACATAGTCATCTTGCCCCGGTCTCCCCTAAGTAAAGATTAAATACATACACACAAACGTATGTAAGAATTAATTTTCTTGTCTAGAGTTAAATTCTGTGAAGATATACAGGATTATTCTGAGTGAATGTCGAAACAGTGTAAATATATTCCTTATGTGAAATGAGGAACAAAACACCAACAATGATTATTAAGAATAATATACTTCATTAATAAAAATTGAGCATTTGAAATTATTATATTTCTGAATGTTATAAATCCAGTGATATGAAAGAACTAATTTCTTTGTGTGTATGTGTCTACAGGGGATGGACAAAATAATATGAACACCTGACANTATTAAATACATACACATGCAAACGTATGTAAGTAAAGATTTAATACATACACACAAACGTATGTAAGAATTAATTTTCTTGTCTAGAGTAAAATTCTGTGAAGATATACAGGATTATTCTGAGTGAGTGTCGAAACAGTGTAAATATATTCCTTATGTGAAATGAGAAACAAAACACCAACAATGATTATTAAGAATAATATACTTCATTAATAAAAATTGGGCATTTGAAATTATTATATTTCTGAATGTTATAAATCTAGTGATATGAAAGAACTAATTTCTTTGTGTGTATGTGTCTACAGGGGATGGACAAAATAATATGAACACCTGACATATACACAATATTTATTTATTAATAAGGTGTTGGGCCACCATTTGCTTTTAGAACAGCTGCAATTCTGCGCGGAATAGATTCGTAGAGTGTCTGAATAGTTTCCAAAGGAATTTTGTCCCATTCTTGTACCAAAACATCCGACAATTGCTTCAATGATGTTGGAGATGGAAATCTGCTTCTCACTCTCTGNACAAACGTATGTAAGAATTAATTTTCTTGTCTAGAGTTAAATTCTGTGAAGATATACAGGATTATTCTGAGTGAATGTCGAAACAGTGTAAATATATTCCTTATGTGAAATGAGGAACAAAACACCAACAATGATTATTAAGAATAATATACTTCATTAATAAAAATTGAGCATTTGAAATTATTATATTTCTGAATGTTATAAATCCAGTGATATGAAAGAACTAATTTCTTTGTGTGTATGTGTCTACAGGGGATGGACAAAATAATATGAACACCTGACATATACACAATATTTATTTATTAATAAGGTGTTGGGCCACCATTTGCTTTTAGAACAGCTGCAATTCTGCGCGGAATAGATTCGTAGAGTGTCTGAATAGTTTCCAAAGGAATTTTGTCCCATTCTTGTACCAAAACATCCGACAATTGCTTCAATGATGTTGGAGATGGAAATCTGCTTCTCACTCTCTGCTCTAAAACTCCCCATAACGGTTCAATTATGTTGTGGTCTGGCTCCTCAAACCAAGACTGAACCTTTTTGGCTGTGTGTATGGGCGCATTACCATCTTGTAATATGGCAGTGTTTGGCAGCAATATGCTAGTCATATTGCATCATTGAGGATGTCAATATATTCAGTCGCAATAATCCGGCCAGTGATTTGAATGCGAGGACCAGCTGAATACCACGATATAGCCGCCCAAATCATAACGGAACCTCCCCCATGCCTGACTGTAGGAAGCAGGCAGTCCGGATCGTAGGCTTCTTTTGGGGTTCTCCATACATAAACCCGGCCGTTTGTAGGAAACAATGTAAACGATGATTCATCGGACCATACCACATTCTTCCAATCATNAACGATGATTCATCGGACCATACCACATTCTTCTAATCATCAAGTGTCCAGGTTTTATGATCGTGGCACCACTTCTTTCGCAGCTTAGCGTTGACTTCCGTTATAAAGTGTTACGCAATTGCAGCCCTTCCAAGAATGTTAGCTTTGCGGAGCTCCCGTCGTACTTTTTTTGTCGAAACAGTATTACTAAAGTGAGTGTTGAGTTCTGCTGTCACTTTTGCCGTGGAAGCTTTATGTTGTCTGGCCATAATTCTTTTTAATGTTCGTCGGTCTCTGTCAGCTAACTTTGGGTTTCGCCCACTATTCCTCTTCGTCGATTACGTTTTACCATGTTTTGTGTATGCTGTCATTACCGTGGATACTGTCGTTCGTGAAACGTTAAACAATTGAGCTGTTTTCGTCACAGACGCTCCCGCTAACCGAGCACCAACGATTTGCCCTCTTTCGAAGTCTGAGAGATCACACATTTCACCGATCGCTTGTTTTAACCGTCGCAGAACAAAGCGTATAATACACTGAAATATAACCTACAAGACTTGGCATGTAAAGTGTGCAATACATACACGTCGCATTATTTACACGGAAGCAGTGTTGCCAACATGCAACAAAATTTACTATATTGCATGATGTTCATAAAAATGTTGTCCATCCCTTGTATATATAATCTGCCAAATTTTATTTAAATCTCTTTACTTTATTGGAAAGTTGGAGGAGGATTATTATTATTATTGTATAAAAAATTGAAAGTATGGACTGAGATAAAATGACACTTTCAAATCAAAATGAACAATTTTTGTCACGATAACACTCCGGAACGAATGGTTTCCGAAAAGGAAACCAGCTACAAATATTTTAAATTGTGAGGTCATTTGACCTGTCCGCTATCAAATTGTCGTCTGTCACAGTTTTACAGTTTTTTTCATAATTAAAGAGAATTATATTTATCACTAAATTGTAAAAAAAAAGGCCATTTTGTTATTTCTTTAAATAATAATATTTGTATTAACGTAGATTTTTATATTTCAAGTAGTTGTTTATTTCCAGACAGGTATTAAAGATTATGACATTCGGATGCGTACCTTCCTTAACAATTATTTTATGTCATAATTAGTATTACATCTTCCTTATCTCGCAGCGTTTTCACCTGGAGTTTAGAATAATGGGTTATAAAGGGCGAGTCGGGTTGCCGCCTGGAGATATTGCAGTGCTCTTAATTTATTATAGGAAGAATAATCTTTCAGTTTTAAAGTACAAGAAANGTTGCCGCCTGGAGATATTGCAGTGCTCTTAATTTATTATAGGAAGAATAATCTTTCAGTTTTAAAGTACAAGAAAAGTTAGAGGTGCTTACAGTCTGTACACGAAATTAATTTTGCACTTGAAAAATAATTTCCTTTGGTTTTGTCGCAGCATTTCTTCAGTGTTGTTTTATATTGATGACTAATGTTTTATTATATTGAAGTGTTTTGTCTTTATGTTTTACGACATGTTTATTTAAATCTTACTTTCAATAAGAAATATATGACTATACTTCTAAAAAACAAGAATATCTCGGAACTATAACACGTATTTATTTTCATTCAGACTATGACAAAATCTGCTATTTTTCCCTAGTGATAGTAATATATATACAGGGATTATCACTACAGCGGTTAAAAAATTTCAGGAGAGATAGAGTACACCTAGACGATTGGAAATCTCGCAGCTATGTAAAGACGGAAAAGTTTTCCTGGCGCGGTAGTGACGACACAAAAAACAAGAAAGGAAGGACACGAACAGAGTGCGAAAACAAGTTAGTAGTTAGAAATAGAGCATTCGAACGCACGTTCGTGACAGGGCGCCAGGGAGCTCTAGAGGAGGAATGCATTTGCAGGAGGAAGAATGCATTTGCAGGAGGTTTTCCCCCAAAATTTTCCTTTTTTTTCCCTCAAAATAGCTCATATATCCTACGAAATGCCACCTTTTCACTTAAAAAGTCCCTTTTTTTCCCCCGAAATTCCCCTAATTTCCCTTCAAATATTATTTTTTCAAAACAGCTTTAATGATCCCACAATGTGGCTAAACGACTCCTTTTTGGGGAATGAGGAGCTAAGGAGGTGAGGAGTCAACCCCTACCATACTTCATGCCCTTGCATTCACAGCCTGTGCTAACTTATAAGCATAGTTGGCNGAGGTGAGGAGTCAACCCCTACCATACTTCATGCCCTTGCATTCACAGCCTGTGCTAACTTATAAGCATAGTTGGCCGTAATTTCCGAACCGTTTATGATGTGGGCGCCAAATTCGTAACATAGGCCTCGATGCCAACAAGTAAAATTACCAAATAGGCATTTAAGCCCTAANCTTGCATTCACAGCCTGTGCTAACTTATAAGCATAGTTGGCTGTAATTTACGAACAGTTGATGATATGGGCTCCAAATTCGTAACATAGGCCTCGGCGCCAACAAGGATAATTACCAAATAGGCATTGAAGCCCTATGCTAACTTAAAAGCATAGTTGGCCATAATTTCCGAACCGTTTATGATGTGGGCGCCAAATTCGTAACATAGGCCTCGATGCCAACAATTAAAATGACCAAATAGTCATTTAAGCCCTATGATAACTTATAAGCATAGTTGGCCATAATTCACGAACCATTTATGATGTGATCGCCAAATTCGTAACTTAGGCCTCGATGCAGACAAGGATAATAACCAAATAGTCATTTAAGTCCTATGCTAACTAATAAGCATAGTTGGCCATAATTCACGAACCGTTTATGATGTGGGCGCCAAATTCGTAACATAGGCCTCGATGCAGAGAAGAAGAGTAACCAAATAGTCATATAGGCCCTATGCAAACATATAAGCATAGTTGGCTTTAATTTCCGAACCGTTTATGATGCGGGCGCCAAATTCGTAATACAGGCCGAGGCGCCAACAAAGATAATTACCAGATAGGCATTTAAGCCCTATGGTAACTTATAAGCATACTTGGCTGTAATTCACGAACCATTTATGATGTAGATGTCAAATTCGTAACATAGGCCGTAATGCATACAAGGATAGTTACCAAATAGGCATTTAAGCCCTATGCTAACTTATAAGCATAATTTGCCGTAATTTCCTAACCATTTATGATGTGGGCATCAAATTCGTAACATAGGCCTCGATGCCAACAAGGATAATTACCAAATAGGCATTTAAGCTCTATGATAACTTATAAGCATAGTTGGCCGTAATTTCCGAACGGTTTATGACACAGACATAAAATTCGTAGCATAAACCTCGATGCCTACAAGTAAAGTAGCCAAATAGTCATTAAAATCCTATGCTAACTTATAAGCATAGTTAGCCGTAATTTGCGAACCGTTTATGATGTGGGCACCAGATTCCTAAGATAGGCCTCGGCGCCAACAAGGATAATTACCAAATAGTCATTTAAGCCTATGCTAACTTATAAGCATAGTTGCTTGGAATTTCCAAACCATTTATGATGTGGACGCAAAATTCGTAAAATAGGCCTCAACACAGACAAGGATGATTACCAAATAGGCATTTAAGGCCTATGCTAACATATTAACATAGTTGCTGTAATTTCCGAACCGTTTATGGTGTGGGCGCCAAATTCGTTACATAGGCATCGCCCATGACGAAGAACAGAGTGATTGGGGCTAGTCTACTTTAAGCCCTTGTATAAGCATAGTTGGCCACCATTTCCCATTCACCGAAGCTATAGTCGCCAAATTCATAACACAGGCATCACCTCCGACGTCAACGACAATGTCCGCAGAGTCAAGAATGCCAAAAAACCTCTTATAATCTTAGTTGGCTGTCATTTTCGAACTGTTGAAGGCAAAGTCGTCTAATTGATAACATAGGCATCACTCCTGATGACGAATAAGGCGGAAGAGTCAAGAATGTCTAAGCCGTCGAATAAGCATAGTGGGCCACTATTCCCGAACTGTTTAGGTTATAGCCAAAACGAATTCATATCACAGGCATTGATTCCAGCAACGAACAGGGTGGAAGGGCAATTATGCCATAAGCCCTCGTATGAGCTTAGTTGACCACCATTTCCCGACACTGAAAATGCATAATTTTATAAGTAAAGGGATAACTTTTAAACTTACAGACAAAAGTGTATCGAGCAACCTGTCTATGGATTCGCATTTTCAAAATAATTTGATTATAATGTAACATGCATCAATTATGCAAAAAACAAATTTTATAAATAAAATTTATGTAATAAATGTAATATGTTTAATTCCACTTGACATTTTTTTTATAAACGATAATGCCANTTGACATTTTTTTTATAAAAGATAATGCCGAGCAATGTGTATTCGCATTTCGAAGACGGATTTGCAGTATATGATGCCGCAACCATAGATTATGAAAAGCATAATTGTATAAATAAAAGTCACGTATTTAAATAAATGCATTTTTATTTAACTTTTAAATTAGTATATCGAGCAGCATGTCTACGAATTCGTATTTTCCAAGATAATTCAAATATTATGTCAGATCAGATCATTATGAGACAATGATCACCGCTATTTATAAGCTTAGAATTGTGTATGCACACAAACTAAGTGTTATAACTTTTCGGGCTCATTATTTCGTGTCGAAAGCTAATGCGACATCATAAAATTTGATTATTCTCATGTATTCGATACCACAGTGACTTAAGTAGGCAGGGTGATGATATTTCACAACTGCGTACAGTGATTCCTAGTGCTAGGCATGGAACGTGAGTTGAGAGTTGAGTGCGTGTGTGAGTGAATGAATGGGTGAGAAGAGATTTGGGCGACTCTTAACATCGAGGTCTTGAAATACGGGGGTGAAGCGAGGGGAGTATGGAGCAGCGCCAGAATGCAAGGGCGGGAAAACGGAGGATGCCGAGAAAACCCGTCGACCAAAGGTATCATCCGGTACCATCCCTACATGCGAAAATCCGGAGTGAACAGACTGGGGATTGAACCCGGTTTGCCTTGGTGGAGGCGGGGCAGTCTCGGCCACAGTAGCCCCATATACATGGAAAGAAAACACTATACTAATATACCCGTATGTAACTAGTTCACTGGCATATCCGAGAAGAATCTTAATTCTTAATAAAAATAAATAAAAAATAATACAGGTGGTGTTCATAAAAGTTTATACACACAGTGCAGAGCGTACACTTACGAGAACTACTCATTTGGAAAATAAGAAGAAATCTCAGCACGCTTTCCCCGCATAGTTTTTATAGTTCTTTTCATATAAGAAGACCACATTCTGACAGTCAGTGAGCGACAACTTGACGTATTGAAAACAAACAACGTGCCATTTACAAAATCCTGTATCAGCTGATGCACGAACTAACAAAAGTTAATATTACGTTGGCTATTCTGAGTACACATCCGGCGCACATTAGAGCACCCGAAAATACGCGTTAAGAAAGAGTTCCAAGGTTAATTAATATATTTTATTTTACGTGGTCATAAAACAGTGGTTTGAAGTGTTAAAAACTAAACTTCGTGCTAAAGTAGAAATGTATAGGTGTTCAAAATTAAAGTCACATTAATACGATCCNCACATTCTGACAGTCAGTGAGCGACAACTTGACGTATTGAAAACAAACAACGTGCCATTTACAAAATCCTGTATCAACTGATGCACGAACTAACAAAAGTTAATATTACGTTGGCTATTCTGAGTACACTTCCGGCGCACATTAGAGCACCCGAAAATACGCGATAAGAAAGAGTTCCAAGGTTAATTAATATATTTTATTTTACGTGGTCATAAAATAGTTGTTTGTAGTGTTAAAAACTAAACTTCGTGCTAAAGTAGAAATGTATAGGTGCTCAAAAATAAAGTCACATTAATACGATCCATATCCAAATAAAACACAATTAAAAAAAAATCTTTTTTTAACGCCTTTTCCCCCGAGGTGGTGGTTGCACGGCGTCCGCCCCTCGGTTCTTAAATTTCCGTGTCCTGCAAAGACTGGGTGAGCGCAGCAGCAGGCGTTTGGAGACGCCTGTTAATAATTGTAAATTTAATCACTTACCGTGTGCTGGTGATTCAAGACGTCAAGACGTTGCAGCTGCAGGTTTTGTGTCGGCCTCACGTAAATCACAATATAGTTTGTCATACAGCAGTGACTCAAACGTTATAATTCGTCTTTAACGGCGTTCTTAAATGCCACTGGCGGTGACTCAGAAGTTAAGGAGTCTGGCCGCCGACACATCAATCACAATTCGCCTTTAACGACGTTATTAAAATGCCACTGCCGCTGTAACTCATAATTGACATCAATTACCTCTCAAGACGCCGCCGGGAGGCGTCTGACCACCTTCGCGGCGGCGTGTGAATGCACCGACAAAAGTTCCGCATCGTATAGCTTAAGATACCACTTCATAGCATCACTCCCGTCATTTCGAAAGGGTTAAGTCATCCCAAATTAGATTAACATTTAAGTTTTTCTTACAAAATATACATCACACTCTTGCAGGCCAAGCCTGGAGAGTAATCTCGGAGTCTTCCCAACATACACGCGTAGGTTATCTCAGAGTCTGCCCAACCATACACAATGATAGAGTATTAAAGGAAAGGCACACTACTACTATGAAAACAATGGCATTAACAATCACATCACTACTGCAACATANGATAGAGTATTAAAGGAAAGGCACACTACTACTATGAAAACAATGGCATTAACAATCACATCACTACTGCAACATAACATTTACAGAAGCCTAACATGTCTCGAAAGCTGACATAAAGATCACCGCCGCTGCATCTGTATATATATATATGTNGATAGAGTATTAAAGGAAAGGCACACTACTACTATGAAAACAATGGCATTAACAATCACATCACTACTGCAACATATCATTTACAGAAGCCTAACATGTCTCGAAAGCTGACATAAAGATCACCGCCGCTGCATCTGTATATATATATATGTAAGGACCAGACTCACGTCATTGGCATACCGTGCTCTCATTATATCATAGTAAAAGCAGTACATTAACGTTTTGGATAGGTCAAGTACGGCAAACCCCGCATAGATAGGCTTATTAAATATAATACGTTCGTGTTCCAATTTTACCTGCGATAAGTTTTCATTATATATTGTTCTGCATTTGAAAGTCNATTAAATATAATACGTTCGTGTTCCAATTTTACCTGCGATAAGTTTTCATTATATATTGTTCTGCATTTGAAAGTCGGTTTAGCGATAAGCTTTTTTGCGCTACGATCACAGCACACAAGTTCCGTGCATTAACGCTTACGTTTGTTCCCCATGAGTTTACCATACATTGTATTGTTCATTAGCTTATAAAAGTCTTTCTCAAATGCATTTGTTGCTGCCTGACATTTCTCTGTGTTGAGATCAATGTAAGGCTTCAAACCATGACCTCTGATTGAATTGAAGCACTCGATGTATATTCTTCAACTTCAACCCATGGCCTAATGCCTGCTTGAGATTAACATAATTAACATGACGCGTGCATTTTAATATAAAGGAGGACGCCGAACACTTCAACGACGCACCCTAACATATACGCTCACAAACACGCACTTACCCAAACATATATGTGCACAAACATGTGCTTACCCAACATATACGCGCACACACACACTTACCCAAATATATATGTGAACAAACACACACTTACCCAAACATTTGCGTGCACACACACATGCACTTTCCCAAAAATATACGCACACACACATGCACTTACCCAAATATATACGCACACAAACACGCACTTACCCAAATATATACATGTACACACATACACTTACCCAAACATACACGTGCACAAACACACACTTACCCAAACATATGTACACACACATACATGCACTTACCCAAACATATATGCATGCACAAACACACACTTTCCCAAACATATATGTGCACAAACGCACACTCACCCAAACATCTATGCTCCACACCCACGTACCCAAACATATATGCGCACTAACATGCAATTACCCTAACATATACGAGCACAAACACGTACTCACCCAAANCACGTACCCAAACATATATGCGCACTAACATGCAATTACCCTAACATATACGAGCACAAACACGTACTCACCCAAACATATACACTCACAAACACGCACTTACCCAAACATATGTGCACACACACACTGACCCAAACATATACGCACAGAAACATGCACTTACCCAAACATATATGTGCACAAACACGCACTTACCCAAACATATATGCCCACAAACATGCACTTATCTAAACATATATGCGCACAAACACTTGCTTACCCAAACATATACGAGCACAAACACGCACTTACCAAAACATACGTACACACACATGCACACACCCATNACTTGCTTACCCAAACATATACGAGCACAAACACGCACTTACCAAAACATACGTACACACACATGCACACACCCATACATATACATGTAGAAACATATGCACAAACCAGTTGCTGAAGATAAGTGCTATTTGAAGTTGGAACAGAAGAAACGTAGATTCGAACCTGGTACCCTGACTCAGGTATCTCACAACCTACTAATCATCGAAGAACATACATGTAGACATGTATCGTGAACCTTCTGTGAAGAGTGACGGGAAAGTCTAGCAGCTTATTTTATGACGACTTTAATTGCTCTGTTGAAAGTCTAATANACTTGCTTACCCAAACATATACGAGCACAAACACGCACTTACCAAAACATACGTACACACACATGCACACACCCATTCTTATACATGTAGAAACATATGCACAAACCAGTTGCTGAAGATAAGTGCTATTTGAAGTTGGAACAGAAGAAACGTAGATTCGAACCTGGTACCCTGGCTCAGGTATCTAACAACCTACTAATCATCGAAGAACATACATGTAGACATGTATCGTCAATCTTCTGTGAAGAGTGACGGGAAAGTCTAGCAGCTTATTTTATGACGACTTTAATTGCTCTGTTGAAAGTCTAATATCACATGTTGTACCATTACACTTCGGTTTTCTCATACACCTTCCAGCATCCTTTCACCTAACATCCCAGTGATGACAAGTCCCTTGCTGGACAAGCATGGGAGCTTTGAGGAAAAAAGTTTGTCTTACAGTAATGAAACCAATAACTTTCTCGATTATTTTTCATCGACGAAGATGAAGAACCATTCGTTTTAGACAATGTTCATTCTTCGTAGTCTGAATAGCNAACTTTCTGGATTATTTTTCATCGACGAAGATGAAGAACCATTCGTTTTAGACAATGTTCATTCTTCGTAGTCTGAATAGCAACTGAGTCTGAATGATAGCAATCACTATACTCTAGAGGCCGCAGTCAACGTATATGTGGGGTGAGAGATAAACCATAAATAAGATGCAAGTACCATGTATGCTAAAGGGCACAGCCACTAGGCAAGTCATACACGCAAACTACAAGTAACATGTACAAACGCAAGCACACAACCTCAGCGCTGGAATAATAGTGTTTAATGAGACTGTATGGCTCGTCTCTCACACTATCTATCACCAAAGTTAATGTAACGTTTCATTAAACGACTTGTAAAAGGATGTGTCCCCCTTTGTTTGCTACTAAACACAATGCATGCAAACCAGTAGCCATGCAAGAGCATATGTTGCATATATATATATATGTGTATATAAATGATTAGATATTTAAAGAAATGTTAAAGTTAATAGTTATAAACTCCCACCGACCGATGCATATTGCACACGTAAGTAACACTATACATTACGCTAGACCGAAAAAATACACCCTCGAAACGATGATACTAGCAGACATAAAAAAATAAAAGAAAAGTAGTTATTATCACCTACCAACATGTACTGTACAAGCGACGAACACTGTACAGCACACAATGCCAGAAAACACTATGTGTCTGAAAAAAAAGCTAGCATTGTAGCCTTGGATAGTACAGCATAATATAGTAAAACGATCGTTCTCACATACATCCAACGNCCAGAAAACACTATGTGTCTGAAAAAAAAAAAGCTAGCATTGTAGCCTTGGATAGTACAGCATAATATAGTAAAACGATCGTTCTCACATACATCCAACGTCCGTGCTATGGTACAAAGACATACAATTTCAACCAAGCAACGAACAAATATGTAACATTAGACTAAAGTAATATACTATGACAGATGTGTAAAGTATGGAGAACCGTAAGGTCAACACTGTCACATACCATCGGAAACATATATAAAAAAATCTAATGTAAACAAGTTATAAGTACTTACCAACCAACCAGCACATATTGCACAAGTGTCAGATACTCTATGTAACTTTAGATAGTTAGAGACAAGACCAGACCATCCTGGTCAGTACAACAGTCATTCCGCCTAGGTTTTCTCATTTTCCTTAGGAATAGAAAATTAGCTGATTTAGTCAAAGTATGAAAGAGAACTAATAGTTTATATAGTTCCAAAGCTCGAACTCAGTTCTCTATCGAAGGATTCTTGAGACGACGGAAATCTAGGATGATGACGTATTATTATTATTATTATTATTTTAGCATTATTCATTTATTATAACCATGCTAATATTAGGTTCACATTAATCACTAGGAAAAGTAAATTACCAGATTTTGTTAAAGTCCGAAAGAGAATTAATAGTCAAAGTACGAAAGAGAATTAATAGTTTGTATAGTTCCATGGCTGGAACTCAGTCCCCTATCGAAGGATCCCGAGATGTTAGCTATTTTGTAGGCCAGTATATAAACACCATGCTCTCGCATTCCATTTAGACGACGGACATTTTGTTTACCTGTCATAAGGTCAAGGTCAAGGTCTAATTTAAATTTTAAAAATTACAAAAAATTTATTTTTCCAACATTGAAAAAAAATCGCGGCAGCTTTGACGATGACGTTTGTCATCGTCGAAGCTGAAGACGGGAGCTTGCTCCCGTCTTCGTCCGCGATTTCGAACTTTGACAAAATCTGGTAATTTACTTTTCCTAGTGACTACGAAGAGTGAACATTGTCTACGGCGAATAGTTCTTCATCTTCATCGATGAAAAATAATCTAGAAAGTTATTTGTTTCGTTAATGTAAGATCTCAAAGCTGCCATGCTTGTCGAGCATGGGACTTGTCATCACTGGGATGTAAGGTGAAAGGATGCTGGAAGGTGTATGAGAAAACCGAAGGGTAATGGTACAACATGTGATATTAGTCTTTCAACCTAGCAATTAAAGTCATCGTAAAATAAGCTGCTAGGCTTTCCCGTCACTCTTCACAGAAGGTTCACGATACATGTCTACATGTATGTTCTTCGATGANAAATAAGCTGCTAGGCTTTCCCGTCACTCTTCACAGAAGGTTCACGATACATGTCTACATGTATGTTCTTCGATGATTAGTAGGTTGTTAGATACCTGAGCCAGGGTACCAGGTTCGAATCTAAGTTTCTTCTGTTCCAACTTCCAATAGGANAAATAAGCTGCTAGGCTTTCCCGTCACTCTTCACAGAAGGTTCACGATACATGTCTACATGTATGTTCTTCGATGAGTAGTAGGTTGTTAGATACCTGAGCCAGGGTACCAGGTTCGAATCTAAGTTTCTTCTGTTCCAACTTCCAATAGGANGTAGTAGGTTGTTAGATACCTGAGCCAGGGTACCAGGTTCGAATCTAAGTTTCTTCTGTTCCAACTTCCAATAGGACTTATCTTCAGCAACTGGTTTGTGCATATGTTTGTACACGTATATGTATGGGTGTGTGCGTGTGTGTGTACGTATGCTTGGCTAAGTGTGTGTTTGTGCTCGTATATGTTTGGGTAAGCAAGTGTTTGTGTGCGTATATGTTTAGGCAAGTCCGTGTTTGTGAGCATATATGTTTAGGTAAGTGCATGTTTGTGCACGTATATGTTAGGATAAGTGCATGTTTGTGTGCGTATATGTTTGGGTAAGTGTGTGTGTTTGTGCGTATATGTTTGGGTGAGTACATGTTTGTGCGCATATATGTTTGGGTAAGTGTGTGTTTGTGCNGTGTGTGTTTGTGCGTATATGTTTGGGTGAGTACATGTTTGTGCGCATATATGTTTGGGTAAGTGTGTGTTTGTGCTCGTATATGTTTGAGTAAGTGCATGTTTGTGCATGTATATGTTTGGGTAAGTGCGTGTTTGCGTGCGTATATGTTTGGGTAAATGCATGTGTGTGTGCGTATATTTTTGGGAAAGTGCATGTGTGTGTGCACGCAAATGTTTGGGTAAGTGTGTGTTTGTTCACATATATATTTGGGTAAGTGTGTGTGTGCGCGTATATGTTGGGTAAGCACATGTTTGTGCACATATATGTTTGGGTAAGTGCGTGTTTGTGAGCGTATATGTTAGGGTGCGTCGTTGAAGTGTTCGGCGTCCTCCTTTATATTAAAATGCACGCGTCATGTTAATTATGTTAATCTCAAGCAGGCATTAGGCCATGGGTTGAAGTTGAAGAATATACATCGAGTGCTTCAATTCAATCAGAGGTCATGGTTTGAAGCCTTACATTGATCTCAACACAGAGAAATGTCAGGCAGCAACAAATGCATTTGAGAAAGACTTTTATAAGCTAATGAACAATACAATGTATGGTAAACTCATGGGGAACAAACGTAAGCGTTAATGCACGGAACTTGTGTGCTGTGATCGTAGCGCAAAAAAGCTTATCGCTAAACCGACTTTCAAATGCAGAACAATATATAATGAAAACTTATCGCAGGTAAAATTGGAACACGAACGTATTATATTTAATAAGCCTATCTATGCGGGGTTTGCCGTACTTGACCTATCCAAAACGTTAATGTACTGCTTTTACTATGATATAATGAGAGCACGGTATGCCAATGACGTGAGTCTGGTCCTTACATATATATATATATACAGATGCAGCGGCGGTGATCTTTATGTCAGCTTTCGAGACATGTTAGGCTTCTGTAAATGATATGTTGCAGTAGTGATGTGATTGTTAATGCCATTGTTTTCATAGTAGTAGTGTGCCTTTCCTTTAATACTCTATCATTGTGTATGGTTGGGCAGACTCTGAGATAACCTACGCGTGTATGTTGGGAAGACTCCGAGATTACTCTCCAGGCTTGGCCTGCAAGAGTGTGATGTATATTTTGTAAGAAAAACTTAAATGTTAATCTAATTTGGGATGACTTAACCCTTTCGAAATGACGGGAGTGATGCTATGAAGTGGTATCTTAAGCTATACGATAAGGAACTTTTGTCGGTGCATTCACACGCCGCCGCGAAAGTGGTCAGACGCCTCCCGGCGGCGTCTTGAGAGGTAATTGATGTCAATTATGAGTTACAGCGGCAGTGGCATTTTAATAACGTCGTTAAAGGCGAATTGTGATTGATGTGTCGGCGGCCAGACTCCTTAACTTCTGAGTCACCGCCAGTGGCATTTAAGAACGCCGTTAAAGACGAATTATAACGTTTGAGTCACTGCTGTATGACAAACTATATTGTGATTTACGTGAGGCCGACACAAAACCTGCAGCTGCAACGTCTTGACGTCTTGAATCACCAGCACACGGTAAGTGATTAAATTTACAATTATTAACAGGCGTCTCCAAACGCCTGCTGCTGCGCTCACCCAGTCTTTGCAGGACACGGAAATTTAAGAACCGAGGGGCGGACGCCGTGCAACCACCACCTCGGGGGAAAAGGCGTTAAAAAAAGGTTTTTTTTAAAAATTGTGTTTCATTTGGATATGGATCGTATTAATGTGACTTTAATTTTGAACACCTATACATTTCTACTTTAGCACGAAGTTTAGTTTTTAACACTACAAACCACTGTTTTATGACCACGTAAAATAAAATGTATTAATTAACCTTGGAACTCTTTCTTATCGCGTATTTTCAGGTGGTCTAATGTGTGCTGGTAGTGTACTCAGAATAGCCAACGTAATATTAACTTTTGTTCGTTCGTGCATCAGCTGATACAGGATTTTGTAAATGGCACGTTGTTCGTTTTCAATACGTCAAGTTGTCGCTCACTGACTGTCAGAATGTGGTCTTCTTATATGAAAAGAACTATAAAAACTATGCGGGGAAAGCGTGCTGAGATTTCTTCTTATTTTCCAAATGAATAGAGCCCGTAAGTGTACGCTCTGCACTGTGTGTATAATCTTTTATGAACACCACCTGTATTATTTTGGCGAAATTTTGCAAGAGGACTGTTCGAATACATTATTTTCATTTTACATTCGTGGATATTAAAGTGTAAATGCAATAATGTATATTCTTTTTAAACTGATAAAACTACTATTAACATTATTTTTTCGGATATGCCAGTGAACTAGTTACATACGGGTATATTAGTATAGTGTTTTCTTTCCATGTATATGGGGCTACTGTGGCCGAGACTGCCCCGCCTCCACCAAGGCAAACCGGGTTCAATCCCCAGTCTGTTCACTCCGGATTTTCGCATGTAGGGATGGTACCGGATGATACCTTTGGTCGACGGGTTTTCTCGGCATCCTCCGTTTTCCCGCCCTTGCATTCTGGCGCTGCTCCATACTCCCCTCGCTTCACCCCCGTATTTCAAGACCTCGATGTTAAGAGTCGCCCAAATCTCTTCTCACCCATTCATTCACTCACACACGCACTCAACTCTCAACTCACGTTCCATGCCTAGCACTAGGAATCACTGTACGCAGTTGTGAAATATCATCGCCCTGCCTACTTAAGTCACTGTGGTATCGAATACATGAGAATAATCAAATTTTATGATGTCGCATTAGCTTTCGACACGAAATAATGAGACCGAAAAGTTATAACGCTTGGTTTATGTGCATACACAATTCTAAGCTTATAAATAGCGGTGATCATTGTCTCATAACGACGTGTTGTGACATAATATTTGAATTATCTTAGAAATTACGAATTCATAGACATGCTGCTCGATATACTAATTTAAAAGTTAAATAGAAATGAATTTATTTAAATACATGACTTTTATTTATACAATTATGCTTTTCATAATCTATGGTTGCGGCATCATATACTGCAAATCCGTCTTCGAAATGCGAATACTCATTGCTCGGCATTATCTTTTATAAAAAATTTTAAAAGTGAAATTAAACATATCACATTAATTACATAACATTTATTTATAAAATTTGTTTTTTGCATAATTGATGCATGTTACATTGTTATCAAATTATTTTGAAAATACGCATCCATAGACAGGTTGCTCGATACGCTTTTGTCTGTAAGTTTAAAAGTTATCATTTTACTTATAAAATTATGCATTTTCAGTGTCTGGAAATGGTGGTCAACTAAGCTCATACGAGGGCTTATGGCATAATTGCCCTTCCACCCCGACCGTTGCTGGAATCGATGCTTAGGACATTCTTGACTCATCCGCCCTATTCGTCATCAGGGGTGATTCCTATTTTATGAATTATACGACTTTGTATAAATCAGTTCAGAAATGACAGCCAACTAAGCTTCTAAGAGGGCTTTTGTCATACTTGACTCTGCGGACATTGTCGACGCCGTCGGAGGTGATGCCTGTGTTGTGAATTTGGCGACTATAGCTTCGGTGAATGGGAAAGGATGGCCAACTATGCTTATACAAGGGCTTAAAGTAGACTAGCCCCAATCACTCTGTTCTTCGTCATGGGTGTTGCCTATGTTACGAATTTGGCGCCTAAATCATAAACAGTTCGGAAATTACAGCCAACTAAGATTATAATTTATCATACGGCTTAAATGACTATTTGATAATTTTACTTNATGCCAATGACGTGAGTCTGGTCCTTACATATATATATATACAGATGCAGCGGCGGTGATCTTTATGTCAGCTTTCCGTTTTCCCGCTCTTGCATTCTGGCGCTGCTCCATACTCCCCCCGCTTCACCCCCGTATTTCAAGACCTCGATGTTAAGAGTCGCCGNGTCCAAATCTCTTCTCACTCATTCATTCACTCCCGCACGCACTCAACTCTCAACTCACGTTCCTTGCCTAGCACTAGGAATCACTGTCTGCAGTTGAGAAATATCATCGCCCTGCCTACTAAAGTCAATGTGGTATCGAATACATGCGAATAATCAAAATTTGTGATGTTGCATTAGCTTTCGACACGAAAACATGAGCCCGAAAAGATATAACACTTGGTTTATGTGCATACACAATTCTATGCTTATAAATAGCGGTGATCATTGTCTCATAACGACGTGTTCTGACATAATATTTGAATTATCTTAGAAAATACGAATTCATAGACATGCTGCTCGATATACTAATTTAAAAGTTAAATAGAAATGAATTTATTTAAATACGTGACTTTTATTTATACAATTATGCTTTTCATAATCTATGGTTGCGGCATCATATACTGCAAATCCGCCTTCAAAATGCGAATACTCATTGCTCGGCATTATCTTTTATAAAAAATTTTAAAAGTGAAATTAAACATATCACATTAATTACATAACATTTATTTATAAAATTTGTTTTTTGCATAATTGATGCATGTTACATTGTTATCAAATTATTTTGAAAATACGCATCCATAGACAGGTTGCTCGATACGCTTTTGTCTGTAAGTTTAAAAGTTATCATTTTACTTATAAAATTATGCATTTTCAGTGTCGGGAAATGGTGGTCAACTAAGCTCATACGAGGGCTTATGGCATAATTGCCCTTCCACCCCGACCGTTGCTGGAATCGATGCTTAGGACATTCTTGACTCATCCGCCCTATTCGTCATCAGGGGTGATTCCTATTTTATGAATTATACGACTTTGTATAAATCAGTTCAGAAATGACAGCCAACTAAGCTTCTAAGAGGGCTTTTGTCATACTTGACTCTGCGGACATTGTCGACGCCGTCGGAGGTGATGCCTGTGTTGTGAATTTGGCGACTATAGCTTCGGTGAATGGGAAAGGGTGGCCAACTATGCTTATACAAGGGCTTAAAGAAGACTAGCCCCAATCACTCTGTTCTTCGTCATGGGTGATGCCTATGTTACGAATTTGGCGCCTAAATCATTAACAGTTCGGAAATTACAGCCAACTAAGATTATAATTTATCATACGGCTTAAATGACTATTTGATAATTTTACTTGTTGGCACCGAGGCCTTTATTACGAATTTGAAGCCCACATCATTAACGTTTCGGAAATTACGGCCAACTATGCTTATAAAATAGCATAGGGCTTAAATGAATATTTGGTAATTATGCTTGTTGGCACCGAGGCCTATGTTACGAATTTGAAGCCCACATCATTAACAGTTCGGAAATTATGGCCAACTATGCTTATAAGTTAGCAAAGGGCTTAAATGCCTAATTGGTAACTATCCTTGTTGGTGCCGAGGCCTGTGTTACGAATTTGGCGCCTACATCATAAATGGTTCGGAAATTACGTCCAAATATGCTTATAAGTTAGCATAGACCTTAAATGACTATTCGGTAACTATCCTTGTCTGTGTCGAGACCTATGTTACGAATTTGGCACACACATCATAATTGGTTCGGAAATTACGGCCAACTATGCTTATTAGTTAGCTTAGGGCTTAAATTACTATTTGGTAATTATCCTTTTTTGGTGCCTCGGCCTATGTTACGAATTTGGCGCCCACGTCATCAACCGTTCGGAAATTTCAGCCAACTATGCTTATAAGTTAGCATAGGGCTTAAATACCTATTTGGTATTTATCCTTGCTGGCGTCGAGGCCTATGTTACGAATTTTACGCCCACATCAAAAACGGTAGGAAAATTACGGACAACTATGCTTATAAGTTAGCATAGGCTGTGAATACAAGAGCATGAATTATGGTAGGTGTCGACTGCTCATCTCCTCAACTCCTCATTGCCCAAAAGTAGTCGTTTAGCCACATTGTGGGATCATTGAAGCTCTTTTGAAAAAATAATATTTGGAGTGAAATTAGGGAAATTTCGAGGGAAAAAAGGCACTTTTTTTTTTTTGGTAAAAGTGGCNCGAATTTGGCGCCCACGTCATCAACCGTTCGGAAATTTCAGCCAACTATGCTTATAAGTTAGCATAGGGCTTAAATGCCTATTTGGTATTTATCCTTGCTGGCGTCGAGGCCTATGTTACGAATTTGACGCCCAGATCAAAAACGGTAGGAAAATTACGGACAACTATGCTTATAAGTTAGCATAGGCTGTGAATACAAGAGCATGAATTATGGTAGGTGTCGACTGCTCATCTCCTCAACTCCTCATTGCCCAAAAGTAGTCGTTTAGCCACATTGTGGGATCACTGAAGCTCTTTTGAAAAATAATATTTGGAGTGAAATTAGGGAAATTTCGAGGGAAAAAAGGCACTTTTTTTTTTTTGGTAAAAGTGGCANAAAAATAATATTTGGAGTGAAATTAGGGAAATTTCGAGGGAAAAAAGGCACTTTTTTTTTTTTGGTAAAAGTGGCATTTCGTATGATATATGAGCCATTTTGAGGTTAAAAAGGAAAATTTTGGGGAAAAAAACCTCTTGCAAATGCATTCCTCCTCCTGCAAATGCATTTCTTCTCTAGGGCCCCCTGGCTCCCTGTCACGAACGTGTGTTCGAATGCTCTATTTCTAACTACTCATGTTTATTTTCTTAGTACAGCAAAAATCAAAGAAGTTGTTAGAAATGACGACCCCGGGCCGTGATGCGGGCGTCACATCTCCGGCTCATTGAAGATCTGACGATGGTGAAAATACCAGGCGTGCCCCGGACTTCCCTAGCAGCTGCCACGATGCGTGCAACAAGTTCCTCAACACTGTTTACGGGAGATTCGTACACCAGTGCCTTTACGTAACCCCAGAAGAAGAAATCAAGGCGAGTGAGGTCTGGCGATCGAGCGGNGGAGATTCGTACACCAGTGCCTTTACGTAACCCCAGAAGAAGAAATCAAGGCGAGTGAGGTCTGGCGATCGAGCGGTCTAATGCACCGGACCACCCCGCCCGATCCACGCGCCAGGAAAGCGTTTCCGACCGTGCATTGCTATGTGATTTTCGATCGTCTAGGTGTACTCTCTCGCTCTTGAAATTTTGTAACCGTTGTACTGATACAGCCTGTATATTTTTTACAGATGTGAGAGAGATATATTATATCGACTCGTTAAACTATATTATTNCTGTACTGATACAGCCTGTATATTTTTTACAGATGTGAGAGAGATATATTATATCGACTCGTTAAACTATATTATTTCAGCATGGATGACGTGTGTATCATCATATATGTGCCTGTGTCCGGGAGTAGTCGGGATGTATTGTAGGAGACAGTTCCTCGCCTCGGGTTTGCCAGAGCAGAAGCGCTTTGATTCTCTTCTAGCCCAGTCATATTAGGTAAAAAAAGGGGTCAACCTCGGAATGAAAGATAATAAGCTGTAAATTGGTATAAGCCTTTGTTTTGTCGTTCTTAATGTTGTCTCAAAAGTCACCAATGTTATCGTGTCCGCGTCTTAAGATATTGAAGGTCAAAGGTCATAAAAATC
>NQII01002418.1:89601-155110 GCA_002778355.1 Clitarchus hookeri | reverse complement strand
AGATATTCGCGAAAAACCGATTTTTATGACCTTTGACCATCAATATCTTAAGACGCGGACACGATAACATTGGTGACTTTTGAGACAACATTAAGAACGACAAAACAAAGGCTTATACCAATTTACAGCTTATTATCTTTCATTCCGAGGTGAAACCCCTAATATGACTGGGCTATTCTCCCGCAACGCACAATAAGTATTTTTCCAACAGTATACTATAGCACATGCAAGAGTCATATCCATCTTGTAAGGTATGCTGTTGAGAGTTGGTAGTCATATGTTCTGTTTAGCATACTGTAGCACATGCAAGGATCATTTCTTTTTCTTCTTGACATGTATGTTAGCTGCTAGCATACATGTTATCAGTATGTGCTATAGTATACTGTAGCATGTGAAAGTCCTATTTATCTTGTCAGGTATACTAATGTGTGTGCNTAGCATACATGTTATCAGTATGTGCTATAGTATACTGTAGCATGTGAAAGTCCTATTTATCTTGTCAGGTATACTAATGTGTGTGCATGTGTGTGCGCGTGTGTGTGGGCGCCTGTGTGTGTATGGGTGTGCTCATGTGTGTGCATCGGTGTGCTCGTGCGTGTATGTGTGTGCGCGCGTGTGCGTGCATATATATATGTATATATTTATGTGTGTATGCAGTCAGGGTTAGAGTTACTAACGTATATTTCCTTTCAGAACATTGCCGTGCACCGCCTCGCCGATAGAGCAGAATATCATGTCACGATGTTAATCTTAAAAAAATATTTGGGTGGAACCAGAGTTACTAATTTTTTTTTCAGAACAGCGCCGCCTGCCAGTGGCTACACGATGTCGACCACCGCCTCACGTCAACGAGGTTCAGCCATACTGATGGAGGCATCATGCAGCGTTTGTTTTTTATTTATGTAACGTTATATACATATATAGATTCATTTATCTTTATAGACTGTTAGCTTTTCTTCGAGCTACATGTAATTTAAATAAAAAAAAACTAATATTTGGCGTTATGCTAGCTGCGATAAGTAACCTCAATACCAAGAGCTTCGTGTGATGTCATTTGCACATAAACTTACAAACGAATTTTTGAACCTTAAAGATAAATTAAATAATACATTTTTCAAAAAACATAATTATGTGTTAGCTAACAAAGTCAGGGATTTAGGAAGACTAGGAGAAAACCTCCTTAGAATGGAAGAGCATGAAGTAGGGACTAGTCGGGACATCAGGGATTATGGAAGACTCGGAGGAAACCCTCTAGCATGGAAGAGCATGAAGTAGGGAAGTGATTAAAACTATTTAGTAAAAAAAAAAATTATTTAAAAAAATTATTTTGATACTAAATAAATTTTTTGACAAAATTTAAAATAAAAACTTAAAAAAAAAATTTTCAAATTTTTTTTTCAAAATTTTCAAAAACATAATATTTAGAGAGCCTCGCGCGTCTTATTAGAGGTGTAAGCATTTCGAGAGTCTTGCGTAGCCAATCAGCGACGAGAGCCTTTCGTACCTAGTGCAAGAGCAGGAAAAATCCGTGATGACGTCATCGACTCCCGCGGACGAAGCCACCAGCCAGTCCCTCGTCCCGGCTCCAGCGCCAGGTGTCCTGGAACCATCTATTTATAGCTAACGATACATACATATTTGTCTGCATTATATGCTGCGATTGTATGTTTTTAAGTTTTTAGTCCTTGAAACGAGGATGACTTGTGATTATGAAAGCCTGATGTCACAAATTTTATGCGAGAGAAAATGGCGCAACCCACTTCCTTTTATAATGAACAGTTTTATTCCTGTTTGTCTACTCGATTATCGTAAAATAGTAATGTGGGCTTTTTTTTAGGTGGAGAGCAAGCTAAACTTATAATTTAAAAATATGTAAAGCTTACACCCTTTTGAGACGGAGCGAGTTGCTAAGGCAAACGGGAAAAAGTACGACTCGGTCAAGAAACTATCCCGGCATTCACGTGGAGAGATTTAAAAAAAATGAAATTAGTCCGAACGAGTCGAGAATCGAACCCGGGCCCCCCTGAACATGGGTCACCCTGGTGTTGACTTGTGTGTGCAGATATAATCTGTGTTTATTATCCTATGAATTTAAGTTGACGTGTGTGAGAAATAAAAACAAGCTGCTGGAGCGACAAGCCCCCCCGCGGCCAAACCACAGCTCTCCAGCGGTCAGTGCACTAGGGCAAAGTTTAATTCAACACCTGGTGCAGCGCGGATGGACGTGTGCGCGAGCTCTGATTACGACTGCACGTGTCTCTTGTTTACTTCTGTAATGGGACTCGTATCTACTTTTTTTAAGTACACTTTTGTCTTAATAGTTCTTTATTGTGTTTATCAGTCTCGCCTGCAAATTGGGATATTTCGATCGCTTTTTGTGTGCGTTTGTGCAGAATGTAGTTTCACAGCATGACAAAGCATCCATGGTTTTACCGGAATTAATAACACATTTCACATTTGATTTAAAAAAAAACAAAGGTGGAGTTTATTTACAAAAAAATTGCGCATAGAATTTATTTTCTACATTTGAACGGCATTAATATAACTCTAAAATATAATGGCCTCTGTAATGCACTGGCTGCATTATGCTCTATTTTTTTTTGAACATGTGAAATCTCTCCTTATATGTCTCGACGAGGTTGAATGGTGGTGAATGAGAGCTGTATGCGNGTCTCTTGTTTACTTCTGTAATGGGACTCGTATCTACTTTTTTTAAGTACACTTTTGTCTTAATAGTTCTTTATTGCGTTTATCAGTCTCGCCTGCAAATTGGGATATTTCGATCGCTTTTTGTGTGCGTTTGTGCAGAATGTAGTTTCACAGCATGACAAAGCATCCATGGTTTTACCGGAATTAATAACACATTTCACATTTGATTTAAAAAAAACAAAGGTCGAGTTTATTTACAAAAAAATTGCGCATAGAATTTATTTTCTACATTTGAACGGCATTAATATAACTCTAAAATATAATGGCCTCTGTAATGCACTGGCTGCATTATGCTCTATTTTTTTTGAACATGTGAAATCTCTCCTTATATGTCTCGACGAGGTTGAATGGTGGTGAATGAGAGCTGTATGCGTGTGTCTTTTCTGGAATTCGTATTGTGGTATAAATCTGCATGATAGACTAGCATCTCGGGAATAAAACTTTTTTTTACTTCCTGTAATTCATAAACAGTGAATACTATTGACACCTGCTTGATTAGAGGCCGCACATATTCATACACATTTGTGCATGTCATTTTTATTTGGCTAAATTCATATAGCATTGCGGCGTGACTCTGGAGGGGGAGGGTGGAGGTGTTTTATCGCGGATCAGATATATCTCCTAATGGAGCGAGTGCACACGAATATATGAAAATACAGAAATTTGGTTTGCCGAGGGTAACTGTTTTTTTATGATTTTGTACTTCTGGTGGGTGTACCTTTACGCTAGCGTCTGCTCACGGTATATAATTATTTCTCCCGCAAATCTTACTATACGTACATTATTTGCACGTATAAAGAGTTTTATATCCGGACGCTAGGAACTAGAAATATCGTTGCACATGGAGTAACCATATGGATATTTTCCCTCTGCCTAAATTTCCTAACGTACTGGTTTTAAACTTGGGAGGAATTGTTTTATAATGAACGAGCGTCTATGCTTTTATGAAGGGGGATGCATGGGATCCTTGACTGTGCATATCGCATACCATGAGTGGTAGCGAAATAGGTTTAACTCGTTTTTTGGGTTTTTAGAGCCATGATTACTTTATAGAAAGCTACATAACGCACCCGTAAAATACACATGATTATTTTCCAACAGTAATTTTAAACACATGTTTTGCTGAGGGCGGCAAGCATTTTATTTAGATTGGAAGGCGCACTCGGTGATTGATTTTTCGTTAATATTTACCCCGAAACACTCTCTTCGAATGATTCTTTCTCATGACGTATATAACCAGTATGAGGTTTTAACAGTATTTTCGATATCTTGCCTTTCGGTTCAAATACCTTCCTTTCGTTGAATGGGGTCGGTTTTGCATTGCTGCGTTTGAACCATACTTAAATTTTATTGGTAGTGTAATTATGTTGAGAGCCAACAGCGATGTTTCCTCCATTCACGTTAAACATGTGTAAATATCCTTCTAATACCCGCTCTCGTTGTGGAGACATAGGTATTTAGACTGTGATGGAACGCAGTTTGGGCCACTACGAAACTATTGTCATTAACAAACCCAGACCCTGCCACGATTCTTGGGCGGGATGGTTGCTGGCACGATGGTGGATGCTCATCCTGAACCCTTGGTTTTGTGGGAAGTACACTCGTACGCTGGTGAGAATGGGACTGTACACGACAGATTTTGGCAGGTGATGGTTATTCGAACGTTCATACTTTTCGTGTCTTCGAACACAATTGGTGAATGCAAACGAAGTGTTACAGTAGCGCCATGGGTACTGAGTAACGCCTTTGCAAACTAATTAGGTGGTAAATATATAAATTAAAAAAATACGAAGTTCTAATACCGTATTTTATGAGGTTACATTCCACCAGAGACTAGTTGGCCCGAACCTATATTTCAGATTTGAGCAGATTTGTAATTTCGCGGGAAAATATATGCGCATTACGTGCACGCTTGATAATGTCCTGCGACCTGATATAATTTAATATCTGAACTCACCAGTCAGAATGCTAAAAGACTATAAACTGTTCCGAGGGTCAACACTGTTCCCATAAATTACTTTCCCCACACAAGCACACTCTGGTGGACAATGCTGAAAACAATAGTGGTAGTGATAATAGATTAAGCGATGGTGAATAATTGGTCGGACTAATGTCGAAGGGAGAGGGGTAACAGAATAAATACTAAATTGCAATGGTAATTTAATTAGCATTAAAACGAACATTGTTTTTCGTAGGTCTTCATTAAATATCTTAATACAAAAAAAATAGATTTAATAATTTATGCTTACAGATATACTGCTGATTGGAAAAATAATTATTATAAATAGTAATGAAATTTTTAAAATATCTATAAATATGAGTGCCGACAGTTCACTTTGCGGCTAAATCGACAGAATGAGCGGGTACCAGCAGCTCACCTGGCAGTGAAATCAAGAAATCAATGCCACCTATTTGTTGATAATAGAATGTAACATAGAGGGTGCCGACAGCACCACCTATACTTTAAAAAACATAATAAAAATGGCTGTTGCCTGGTGGGTTAATCGACAGCTCACCTGTTGACGAAATCGAGAAAATAGCGCCACCTAGGTGTTGAAATTAGAATCAAGTATGGAGGGCGCCAACAGCGCAACATATAATTTAAAAACATAGACAAATATGGCTACCGCCTGGTGGTTAAATCAGCAGCTCGCCTGGTTGGTAAATTAATACACTAGCATCACCTAAGTGGTGAAAACATATGAAATCCAAGATGGGGGTCGTACGAAGTTGAAAAAACAAACTCCAGTAATGTATAAAGAAATGACAAACTAAAAAACCAAGATTGGGGATGGCAGCTATGAAGCCTGCCAAAATGGCCGACTGCACCTACCAATGTGACAGACTGCACCGACCAAGATAGTGTACAGTAGCTGTGATGCCTACCAAGATGGTGGATTGCACCTACAAATATTTCGGAATGAATAAGGTCGGAGGGGGGTGTGAGGGACCTCCGTAAATTTAAGTTTTTCAAATTAATTTAAATAAGAGTTAAATAATTTTTACATATTCTTTTATACACTTTTAATACATTTTTCAAATTTTTTGGGGTATTTTTTTTTTTTGGATATTTTCGGATTTTTCTAATTTTTTCGATTTTTGAATTTTTACGATTTTTTATTTTTTATTTTTGGGTTAAGGTCAAGGTCACATGGATCCAAGCTTGAGGCCTGCCAGTGCCTAGCTCCTACGCTAGACTCCGATGTCCCAGACTCATCATAATAATACTACTTGCAAGTCTAATGTTCCAGATCTTCTGCACTGTGAATAACCACAAAAACAGCTGACTACATATCTTTGATTTCAATTCCAGGAGGTGTAATTTTTATGATAATTGATCTTGGATAAAATTTTGTAATGAAAGCATAATTGTGACAAACTTAGACAAAAAATGTGTAACATTTAATGTTTGTATACAATCATTTATACAAAATGTTTTGTTTGATATTTACATTTCATTAAGTTAATACACCAAATATTTATGACTGAGGCCATCTACTTGGTGTCCTTTCTAATGTATTAGTTTTTTAAGTGACTCCAGTTCATATCTGCAGTACATATAGTGGGATTACAAATAAATGCAGCGATTTTCTTGCTCTTAACAATGTTTACAACCATTTACTTGTCCTTTGAACTGCATATTATTTATAAGACTGCTTAGTGCTCGAAGGCACTATTCAGCACCATATGATGAATGTAGTATTAATGTAATAGATTAAAGTTAAATGCCGAGAAATGTGATCATCTATCAAAGCTGTTTCCTGGAAAATTTGTAACAATGAAGTTAAGGTAATATAAATTGTGAGGGCATTATAGGCAACACCCTTAATGTCGAAGCATGCAACTGCTACCGGAAATGTGTACATAATATTCATGGAAAAAGTACAGACGAAATGGTGAAAGATTTATGCATGATGGCAGCGTGGTATTTTAATATACATGTTAAATAATGTATCACGTGCATTATTACACCTCCAAGGCCGTAAAATTTGGCTCGAAACTTCTGCCTTGTGAATTTTGTTTGAGCCTTGATGTATAAACAATACTAGCATTGAGTCTTAAAATTTAATAAATTTTATGGTCTACGAACCCTTTTTAAGAATTAAAAATTCATATTTTTGCGAGAACGAGCAATCTCGTGAAAATCTTTAGATGACAGAAGTTTTCCTGAATGCTTTCCACTGCATGAGTGCACATAGCTTTGCTCGTTATGTAATGTTTTCGCTAAACAATAATTACGCATGTTACGGATAGTATGGGAGAAATGGGTAATAATAATTTTGCAGAAAGCTGCTATATTTTGGGTGTAGAATACCTTCAAATAGTTATATCGAATGCACTTTTATACACTGCCCTCAAAATCCTTTTTCACGAAAACAGTGGCAGGAAACCTTTATATTTGCTTAATTTGATGATAACTGATAATGGGACAAAGCACACTACTGTGGCCCTTGTGCTAACGACATACACTGAAGAGCCCAAAAAACAGGATGTTTTACCGGATTCCCGATATTCACGGCACACTCGTGAAATGGTCGTACGCGAACATCCAAATGTTATTGCTATCTCGGATATGCTATGTACAATCTCTCGTGCGCCGACTATAACATCACGTTCAAACTCACTTAAATCTTGATAACCTGCCATTTTAGCAGCAGTAACCGATCTAGCTTCCGACCGCATCGCGTTATTCTGATTGGTTCCATACCTCTGTTATTTGCATACACACGCCTATACCAGTTTTTTTGGCTCTTCAGTGTACATTGTTTAATAGGAGGTTCATTGTACGAAATACATTACTGCACCAAGTCTCNGTTATTCTGATTGGTTCCATACCTCAGTTTTTTTGGCTCTTCAGTGTACATTGTTTAATAGGAGGTTCATTGTACGAAATACATTACTGCACCAAGTCTCGAGCAGAATACCGTACAATGATCTTGACGAATTTACTTTTATACGCTAGTGCATATTTTGAATAATATTTTTGTAATTTGCATTTTTTTTCCACGGTGGCTAGACATTTAGGAAATAATCGAACCAAGAGCGTAATTTTATATTGATGTGTTTCAACAGTCTCGTACATAGACCATGGCGGCTTCGACTTGCCCCCTTCCACAGTTCACCGAGCTTGACTACCTGGCGGGGCTGTCATGTCATAAACAATGGTCTTCCACTGGTTTTTTCAGGTGTCTCCCCGACTCATTTTATTAATTAATTTCACATATTCATTTTGTCAATACTATTTAATATTTAATTGCTACTTTTCTCCTACAAAATATTTTACATGTTAAACATACTGTGCATTTACTGAATAAAATTATGCATGTCTGTAGGTTTCCTCCCGGTTTACCTGCANTTTACATGTTAAACATACTGTGCATTTACTGAATAAAATTATGCATGTCTGTAGGTTTCCTCCCGGTTTACCTGCATTGAGATGCATGTGCACATTCTGCTGCTACTCCAGTTGAGATGTCCATCACCTGGTGTTTGTACAGCCATTTATACTGTCTGCTCTTTCCGGTACGGTTATATAACTACGAAGATAAATGTTTAAAGTTAAAGCCGTGGGCGTTCTCCGATACACTGTAGGCTGCTGTGGCCAGGTTTCCATTATTGCATAACAGGGTGTGATTCCCAGCGGGGTCGTCCGGGATTTTTGTCACATGGTGTTTTTGGTGGCTGTTGGTGGGTTATTCTTTATCATTCCATCGTTGCTCCACCACCAACCCCTTTCAGCATCACTTGTGCTGCACCACACACAAAAAGTTGTTTACATGCAAAACACGACGTGCGTTAACTGAATAAAAATTATGTGTTTTTTGTGCAGGTTTAATCCTTATTCCCCAATGTCAAACAGCCTTCGCGTATTCCGTTGATCACCCAGTCGAGATGTCCTGCATTTGACAACGCATAACATTCTAGTACTTTTGTTGTTTCTGGCTAGTAAGTGGAAAACTAAATCAATGCTAGTAGATGTAAAATGAGAAANAACATTCTAGTACTTTTGTTGTTTCTGGCTAGTAAGTGGAAAACTAAATCAATGCTAGTAGATGTAAAATGAGAAATCGGGCACAGTTATCACGGTATCGGATTTTCGGATTACTCGCCTGCAATGACGCCACAGGTGGTGGTCGCGGCGCCCGCAGCCTGGGACGGCCATGTTATCGACAAAATTACTTATTCCACCCCAAAAATCACTTCCGAAATTAATAATTTGACCAAAAAAATCACTTTTATCATCAAAAAATGAAGGGGAAAAAATGGAAAAATGAGGAAAGCGGATCCGAAGATCCTCGATGAAAGAGCCGAAAAATTCTCGGTCGAGAAAGAGGATTTGAGGCTCTTAGCAGAATGAGCCACTTAATTCTCAGAGCGGTAGAGGAGGATTCACTACTGTGAGCCAGGTCCAGCGGACCAGGGAGGATCTGTGTAAATGGCCCCCTTCCCCGACCCCATTCCTGCACCAACCACATCCACCCCCCTACTACCAACCCTCCCAATCAACTCACCTCTCTTCTCCTTCACCAAACCCCATCTCCCACCTCACCCCTGGCAATTATAATAAAAATTAGCAATTTTTTTTTAAATCGAGGAACATGGTACCCTACTCTACCTCTCGCTTATCCCACCACCCTCGCCTCAATCCCCTTCCTACACCCACTCAATGGCAATTTCTATAAAAATAGAGCCAAAAATCGGAAAAAAATTCTAAAAATTGAAGAACATGTTACGTTAACCTTACACACACTCACACCACTGCCCTAACCAAACTCACCCACACCCTCTCACCAACACCCTCCACAATAATACAAAATTGTAAAAAATCGAATGTATCTAATATAAGTTTAGGACTCCGACACCCATGTTGGATGCCGGTGGCATTGACCTTAACCCCAAATTGGAGAGAAATATTGTAAAAAAATCGAAAGAAACTAACAAAAGTTTTGGAACATTTTATGTCACTGACTCAGACACCCATGCTGAATGTCGGTGACCTTGGCCTCAATGACCTTAAACTCGAAAAACCAAGAACATTTTTTAAAAATGTTAAAGAAACTAATAAATATTTAGGAACATATTATATCACTGATTCCGACTCCATGTTGAATGCTGGTGGTCTTGACCTTGAACCCAATAACCTTGAACATGAAAAATCATGAAAAAATGTTAAAAATCAAATAAATTTGAAAAAAATTACTAGCATATTACATTACTGACACCGACCATCATGTTGGAGAGTGGCGACCTTTACCTTGACCACAATGACTTTGGTCTCATAAACAAAGAAATAAAAATAAACTTTAGTAAAAATCGACNGTCTCATAAACAAAGAAATAAAAATAAACTTTAGTAAAAATCGACGAACATATTACCTTACTGACTCTGACCCCCATGTTTAATGTTGGCGACTTTAACCTTGACCCCATTCAGTCAGGAGTCAGTCGGCTGGAGTCAGTCGGAAGGGTCATTTGGCAGGTGTCAGTCTGCAGGAGTCAGTTGGCAGTAGTAAAGTGTATGAATTGAAGTATGCTTGAAGACGATGCAAACCACTGACGATGTGAAATCGAATATGTCGTGTACGACTACATGCATACCTTCAATGACTGCTAACAAAAATACATAGAAAACAATGCTGCTACTGTAACAAGACCATCGGTAAAAGTTGCAATGCGCAGCGAAATGAGAAGAGCGGTTATTTGCAGAACTCATCTCAGCGATATTTAGCTGCAATAAATNAAGTTGCAATGCGCAGCGAAATGAGAAGAGCGGTTATTTGCAGAACTCATCTCAGCGATATTTAGCTGCAATAAATTCTCCAGACAGTTTACTCGATGTGATAACTTAAATAAACACATCAAGGCCGATAAATGTAGTGTTATTTCACCCACTGAGAAACAGCAATCGCTACATCCTGTCAATACACTACATAATACGTTCGCAGACGACAAGGGAACTCGCACGATGAAACGTTACGGCAATGGCCNTATCCTGTCAATACACTACATAATACGTTCGCAGACGACAAGGGAACTCGCACGATGAAACGTTACGGCAATGGCCACATACAGTTTATGCAAGGCGATACATTGAAGAACACACCAAGATTGGCAAAGGTTCGTCTACTGGGAGCCAGCAAGAGATTTCGTGGTTGTCACTTGCTGCATCGATGGATACTGATTCCACAGACGATTGTGACGAGACAGTTAATGCTAATGACGGAATAGGAGACCTAGGATGGGAGGTAGAGTCGGTTTGTGCAGAATGTTCAATTGCAAGACTTTCGCATGAAAACGATGAACTTTAAAATTAACGATCACTAGTTATAAATACTGATGACCATACATATCCTGCTACAAAGAAAAGTAAATTTAATACACAATACCAAACAGGAGGGAAGATTACCACGAAGACAGCATGGATGAAAATTGCCATGAAGACAGTGATGGAGCTGGAAACGATGGTGAACTTCTCGATGCACTGACACGCCCCTCTACCACATTTACTGCAACGAATGACATGAAGAAGGCAGAAGACGCTGAGAATACTGGCTACCTATTCCCCGAATACCTTGTTGATAGACTCAAACATTTGATCGCTCTCCAACAAGATGGATATTTCTCGCACATTAACGAGATATCTTCAATCATTTGTGAACTGAAGGATCGGCATTATAGCAGACGTGACTGTTGCCTATTATCCATGATCTGCAAACATCTGATAAATATTAAGATCGAATGTATGAAATAAATAGAATGATAGAATGTTTGTTATAAATAACTAAATTAAATTTATTTATACATAATAATGTGAGTTTAATTTCTTATGCAGTCTGATCTGCTTCTCTGAAAGACTTATTAATTCAGTGGTATGAACAATTTATTTCGAGAGTCAGTTTTAGATGAAATTTATGCGAGCTTGTGCAGGAAGAGGGCCATAGTAGGATCTGAAGTTTTATGCCATACTCGGGTCGACTAAAATCGGCTGAGTTCTATAAGGCGAACAAACTAACAGAGGAATATTTTTGNCATACTCGGGTCGACTAAAATCGGCTGAGTTCTATAAGGCGAACAAACTAACAGAGGAATATTTTTGAGGAATGTTTCGCAACTGGTTGGTTGGCTTGGTCATTTGGCATGATCCTTTGTTATGGTCAGCTCTGGCTGAAATGTTTTGTAAAGATTTTCGAAGTTTTGTGAAGATTTTGCGAAGTTTTTGTGCGAAGAGGATAGCATCGAGATTCGTATTAGGCGATTTTTTCGAGACTTGTTGTCATCGACTGTTTGTATATGTGGGTGATATGGTGGGTTGGTATTGTCCACTGTTCTAGCCATTTCTACAGTAATTGGTCTTGGCAGGAGCCAGTCTTGGGTAGAGTTACTTCTCTTCAGGAACTGGTTGGGGTTTCGTTTAGAGAAAGGGGGAGGGGTGGATAATCGTGTGGAATTATGTCAAAGAGTCGGGTGGTGGTGGTAGAGTCGGGTGTTGGGGGTAGAGTTGGGTGGTGGAGGTAGAGTCAGGTTGTGGGGTTAGAGTCGGGTGGTGGGGGTATGGNTATGGTCGGGTGATGGGGGTAGAGTCAGGTTGTGGGGGTAGAGTCGGGTGGTGGAGGTAGAGTCTGGTGGTGGGTTGGTGGCATGTGTTGATGTTGAGGGTGAGGGGGGATCGTGCTATGGCGAGTATGTGATGAGGGAAGTGGAGTGACGAGAGATGCGACGGAGGCATGTGTGGAGGTGGGGTTATGTGTGTTATGTAAAGACAATACTTCGCTTTGGGGGTAGGAAGATTGGTCGACTTAATAGCCAAATGGAATATAGAGTTGTGGGTTTATTCAGATGCTGATAGTTGTACCAAGGAGGGGCTGTGCTCTGCTATCTTTACAAGAATTGAACCCTCAGTGTCAAACACATCCAAAATGGTTTTTGCTTTACACAAAGTATGTAATTTTTTCCTAAATGTTTTTACATTTTTGTGTCTTTTTTAACAATATCTGTTTTTTTATTTTTCGGGTTAAAAGTGAATAGGGTCGAGGTTAAAATCGCCAACATTCAACACGGGGGTCAATTTTTACAACAGTTTTTTTTTCGATTTTGTATTTTTTTTTTATTGTGTATTTTTTTTTTCAGTTTTTGAGTTCAAGGTCATTGGGGTTAAGGTTAAGACCACCACCATCCAGCGTGATGGTCGGAGTCCGTTTTGTAATATGTTCGTAGATTTTTTTCGAATTTATTAGATGTTTACCCTCTTTTTCTTGATTTTTCATGTCCAAGGTTATATGTGTCAAGGTCAAAGCCACCAGCATACATCATTGAGTGGGAGTCAGCAATGTAATATCTTCCTAAACTTTTATGAGTTTATCTAGATTTTTACATTATTTTCTCGATTTTAGAGTTGAAGGCCATTGGGGTCAAGGTTACTGGCATCCAGCATGGGTGTCTGAGTCAGTGACATAATATAATCCTAAACTTTTATTAATTTCTTTCGATTTTGACAATATTCTTTTGATTTTTCGATTTCAAGGTCATTGGAGTCAAGGTCACCAGCATACAACATGGGCGTAGGAGTCGGTGATTTAATATGCTCCTTATCTTCTATTAATTTATTTCGATTTTTACAAGATTTCTCTTGACTTTTCGAGATCAAAGTCATTGGGGTCATTGTCAGGTCACCNGAGTCGGTGATTTAATATGCTCCTTATCTTCTATTAATTTATTTCGATTTTTACAAGATTTCTCTTGACTTTTCGAGTTCAAAGTCATTGGGGTCATTGTCAGGTCACTAGTTTCCAGTATGGGTGTCTGAGCAGTGATGTAATATGTTTCTAAACTTTTATTAGTTTCTTTAGATTTTTTACAATTTTTTATTATTGTAGAGGGTGTTGTGAGGGGGGCGTGGGTGAGGTTGGTAAGGATAGTGGGGTGAGTGTGAGGTAAAAGTTACATGTTCCTCCATTTTTAGAATTATTTTCGATTTTTCTAAATTTTTTATAATTATGCCAGGGGGTGGGTGTGGAGAGCGGGTGAGGTGAGGGTGGTGGGATGAGCGAGAGTTAGGGAAGGGTAACATTATAGGTTCCTAGAATTTTTAGAATATATTATTTTCGGTTTTGTGCAATTCTTTAATATAATTGCCAGTGGTAGGTGGAAGGAAGGGGTTCTTGTGAGGGGTAGGAGGGGCATGATGAGTGGTAGAGGGGTGTGGAGAGAGGGAGGGGTGGCAGTAGGGTGTGTGAATGTGGTATGTGTAAGATGGGGGTCGGGGGATGGGGCCATTTCCACTGATCCTCTCTGGTCAGCTGGACCTGGCTCGGAGTCGCAAATCCTCTTTTACTGCTTTGAGGATTAAGTGACTCATCATGCTAAGAGCCTCTAATCCTCTTGCTCGACTAAGGATTTTTGGGCTCTTCCTTCGATGTGTTTCGGATCCGCTTCCCTCATTTTTACATTTATGGAAATTTTTTTCAGAAAAAAAGTAATTTTTGGTAAAATAATTATTTTCGGAAGTGATTTTTGGCGTGAAATAAGCAATTTTGTCGATAACATGACCGTCCCAGGCCGCTGGCCGCTGCGACCTCCACCTGCAAGCGAATAATCCGAAAATCCGTTACCTTGATACCTATGCCCGCACTCTCATTTTATATATACTAATGCTACTTTATGCAACCAAATAATATTCTTGAAAATCACTTCTTAAACCACTANTACTCTCATTTTATATATACTAATGCTACTTTATGCAACCAAATAATATTCTTGAAAATCACTTCTTAAACCACTATGAACAACTAACAACAAAAGTGCCAGATGGTTATAGTGTAAAGGAATGATAAAGGGCTTGTAAATGTTACGAAGTGAAACTAGGCATGCAATAAAATTTAGTGTGTATTTTTAAACAAAATATGGTGGTGTAAAAAGTCATATTACCAATTTTTACTTGATAGATATGTCATGCATGTATTTTAATTACAATAAATTTGTAGTTGATACGAGGCCAAGCGGTAAAATTGATTTTCTAGGCTACCCAAGTTTCATGNTTTTAATTACAATAAATTTGTAGTTGATACGAGGCCAAGCGGTAAAATTGATTTTCTAGGCTACCCAAGTTTCATGCAGCCCCGTTCCCTTACATATTTTTTGGAAACTGTATATTTTGTATACTATAAAATATTGAGGCATACTGTACTTGAGTCTCCCAAATCCAAAATTCTTTATGCCCACCAAAGATCAAAATTTATTTTGAGGAGCCANTTTTAATTACAATAAATTTGTAGTTGATACGAGGCCAAGCGGTAAAATTGATTTTCTAGGCTACCCAAGTTTCATGTAGCCCCCTTCCCTTACATATTTTTTGGAAACTGTATATTTTGTATACTATAAAATATTGAGGCATACTGTACTTGAGTCTCCCAAATCCAAAATTCTTTATGCCCACCAAAGATCAAAATTTATTTTGAGGAGCCATCTTCTATAGAACATCGCACTTCACATGGTTAGCTTTTGAAACATGTCCATAACCTGTTATGTCCGACCAAAACATATATTAAAAACCTGGAAGCAGTTCCAAGATTCGTTAAGTCCAGGTGAGAAACAGTTCCATAATATGTTATGTCCACCATATGTTCCAGCAGAAAAAACTCGTCATGGCCAGTGCTTTTGTACTGTTGTTCTCTTTCATGTTACGAACTTTGTTATGTCCGAAACCGACGTATTGCAGTTTTGGGGCTATCATTAAGTTATTCTTTGCAAGAGTTCTGTGGTGTTGGAATATTGTCTGTAGTTAGTATTCCTAAATGATTTCTAGTTGGTACCCCTGTTACGCTTGAAGAGTTGAGTTAAGAGATTTGGGCGGCTCTTAACAACGAGGTCTTGAGAGCCGATGAGGGTGAAACGAGGTGAGAATGGAACAGCCCTGGAATGCAAGGGTGGGAGAAATGGGAGATTCCAGAGAAAACCAGTATACCAGCGGAATCGTCCGGCACGATTCCCACTTGCGAAATTCCGGGAGTGACTCGGCCAGGGATTAAACCCGGTTAACCTTGGTGGGAGAAGAGCAGTCTAACCGCTCAGCCACCTGCTTTTTTACACAAAACTGAATAAAGACCTAGCAATGCTAGCTGAGCAAAATGAGGCAGGAGATGATGCAAGAGAAATTTCAGGAGACGAGGGGGTGATTGTTTAGTGTTCAAGTGCGGTCGTTAATAACAGGCACTGTTGTTTTAAAATTGAATTGAAGAACATATTTACAACTGTACTTTCTTTGGAATTTGTGTTTCTGCATGTAAAATAAACAAGTTTCAATTCCACAATGCATGGCTATGTTAAAACACGAGTTTACACAATTTGTAATGTACACTCAGCAATTACAAATATCTTTATGTCCTCTCAGCAGTTCCAAAACTCGTTATCTCCAAGTAAATATTATCGATAAAATAAATTCCAGCATCCTGTGATTTGTGTGAATGTCATGAATCGAAGCGAAATACAATTTTACATAAGGGACAATATTTGCAAACCTACGGCTTATTTTAAAACATTGTTACACATTTATCTTATTTCCTGAACAATTTTGTTCAATGGACATAACGAGTTTTGGAAATGGCGACTCACTTGTGTGTTACAGGTTTTACTTAGCCATTGGTAAAAATTATGGCAAACAACAGAGAATCGTCTTTTTTCCCTTCTGTTTCTTCTACTAATTTTAGGATAGGTTCAGTGTCACCTCCCATTTTTCTGTGTGGTTTCTGCAACAAGGCATTTAGTATTCACAAAAATAGGCTCGGCCATGAGAGACAGTGCCTGCTTAATCCCATGAAAGGGGTAAACATGCGTGTGATAGGTTTGGGGCTACTAGAAGTGGCAAGGATGATATTAGCAAACATTATAAACATGCATGGACAGTGTAAAATGGGTGGCATTGATTTNTCTTCTACTAATTTTAGGATAGGTTCAGTGTCACCTCCCATTTTTCTGTGTGGTTTCTGCAACAAGGCATTTAGTATCCACAAAAATAGGCTCGGCCATGAGAGACAGTGCCTGCTTAATCCCATGAAAGGGGTAAACATGCGTGTGATAGGTTTGGGGCTACTAGAAGTGGCAAGGATGATATTAGCAAACATTATAAACATGCATGGACAGTGTAAAATGGGTGGCATTGATTTAATATATGTTTTGCAATGAGCCATATACCAATCCGAGAAATGCACAATGGCATGAGGCAAACTGTCGGATTAACCTGGATACAATATCATACACATGCGAATCATGTGGTAGGAATTTAACGAGGGTAGACACGCTGGCAAATCATGTAGTGAAATGCAATAGTCCCACTGCTCCTCCCCCCACCAAGCATCAACGAGTTAACAGCCCATAGTCCCAGATCCTGCCCCGGGAACATCAAGGTCGCGATCCTGCCCCGGGAACATCAAGGTCGCGACTCGTTGCCAATTCATGGGCATTAAAGCATATGGATTCGTCGAGGTGGAAACATCATTCAAGTCAAATTTGAAAATGTACGTAGCCAAAAAAACTCTGACTCAACAAAGGATATCTGCACATAATTGTCTAAGATGAAGCAAAATTTAATTAGTAAGCTGTCATGTGAAGTCTAAGAACATGACACAATAAAATTGAACTTCTGTTTGGAATGTAGTTACATCAAACCACCAACATTATATTAGGGGTTAAATAATATATCGTTCAAAACAAAAATGTATTCCTGTATACCAGGTTAGAGATATTGAAGAAGCAATTAAAAATAGTATTGAGAAACTGTTTATTAAAGAACAGGCGTACAAGTAAAGGGGTTGACGTTGGACTTTATCGTCTATCAATCACCTGCAGCTTCGCATTAATAACTATGGATCTTCTCCATATATCATCATACATCCAATTGCCTGATGCTACAATAAACAACCATGCTGTAATAAACCCACATCATCGTGAGGAGCATATGTGTCTCAAGTGGAGCGAGTCGACCGCTGCTACAAAGTCCTAGAAACACTATTTGATTTTTCAGGACTGGAGTTCCTCACCTTACTGCACCAAATTAAAGTCTTCACCTACTGCATCGGTGAACATGTATGGTCTGAGCGAGAAGGAAAAAATAATTCCTGTTCCAGTCGTTAAGGAAAAACCATAAAAACATTTTGTTCTGCTACTGTTAACGACTGAGGAAAATGCTCACTAGAGCTACATAAAGAACTTTTCGCGCATCGTGTGGTCCCAGCTGACTAGCGACTGTAGAAAAATTCATGTATGCAAACGGTGTTTTTTCTATTACCATGACCTATCAAGAATTACTGTGTTGACGGGGCAGCAGTGCCTACAGCAGCACAAGCAGTACTGCAACGGTCATGCTGCAACTAGAATAGAGATGCCTGCGCATAATAATAATGGACGAAGACCAATATTGACATTAAAAAGTTATTACTATGAAGACATGCACCCGATTGATGTTTATGCGGACTTTGAAGACATGCTCAAGCCAGTCAAGACCTGCCTCCCAGACCCCAGCTGCCCATACACATATGCATTCCACAAGCATGAGGCCTGCAGTTAATGTTTTAATGTACAAGGAGACAACAACATAACATCTGTTGCCAAAACTACAAACCTTCCAGCTAATCCCCAAATATATACAATTGAGGATGCAGAAGTCAAATGTATAAAGGATATTTTCGACAAAGGGAACAGAGGGCAAGAAATATATGAAGTAAGCGAGCCTATGAAGCTGCTAGATAACCTGCAGCTATTATACCATTTGTCAGCAGATGAATGTTGCTACTGCGAAGGTAAATTTGATGAAAAAACCACGAGTAATGGATTACTGTCACTTTTCAGGACCTTAAATAGAACCATCATGTAACAACTGTGATTTGTTCTGCTGATGCCGCAAGAGACTACCAGTACTAATCCACAACTTGGCCTATTATGAGAATTTCATAATCAAGCAGCTAACCTATGATGCAAAATTAATATTTATTATCCTGCACATGAATGAAAAACTTATTATATTTTCAGAATATCTATAGGAAAAGTTTTCAATACAACCCATTAACATATTAATATTTATGTCCACAAACCTGGCGACCATTGCTCAAAACCTGCCAAGAGATCTGTTCAAAAACATTTCTAAATTTTTCAATAATGAGAAAATGGAACTTTTTACCGGCATATGAGCCATCCCCTATGATTATATTACTGAATGGACTAAGTTTAACGAGATCCGTCTATGACTAAAATAAATATTTCGCTATAAAGTGACTGACAGTTTGATTACTAATGAAAATTTTGTGCACATGAAGAATGTATGGGACAAGTTTATTTGAAGACAGATGTGCTCCTTCTAGCTGAGGTTTATGAAAATTTCAGGAATCTGCGACTAAAATATTATTGACTCTACTGCCTCCACCATGTCAGCTTGCCACATTAGATGACAGAATTGTTGCTGAATGTTTTCCACTGCATGAGTTTACATAGCTTTGCTCGTAATGTAATGTTTCCCTTAAACATTAATAACGCATGTTACGGATAGTATGGGAGAAATGCATAATAATGATTTTGCAGAGCAACATATTTTATATTTTCGGTGCAGAATACCCAATACTTAAACGTACGAAAGTTAATTTAGAATTACTTGTCTATTATGACATGTATTTGTTCATTGAGAAGTGTTTAAGGGGAGTTGGGGGCATGGTCCAGTGCATAAAGTGACACTGCGAGCCAAAAAGTATGTACCTCCTGACCACCTTTGCTGCCACCATGGAACCAGCCTACCTTCAATATGTAGATGCTAATAATCTATATAGTTAGGAAATTTCGCCACCCAACCATATGCAGGTTTTAAATGGATCAACATAAATAAGGACGTGATGACTGTTCCAGACAATAGCGACATAGTTTACATACTGCAGCTGGATGTAAAGTATCCAGTGGAACTCCATGGATATCACAGAGACCTGCCATTCATGCCAGTGAAAGAGTGCCCCCGCCCTTGGCTCGATAAAATAAGAAGAAACTTATGGCTATACTAGAAGCCCATAAAAATTATATAATTCATTACAGAAATTTAAAATAAGCATTGGAACACGGGCTGAAAATAATTACAAAAATACATGAGGGTACTAAAGTTTAAACAGGAGTCATGGATAAAACCACGCAGAAATCAACGGGCAGAAAACAACAATTTCTAAGTCTTATATAAATTAATTAACTTAGTTAAATTTTAAATATTGATATAAAGCAAAAGGAAGATACATATAATGGAACTGGTATGCAGGGAACAAAGCCAAGAAACTGATGGCAAAACCAACATTTAATGACAGGATGATATATACAGAAAATTTATCAAGGTGGCTATATCATACACACACACAATTATGGATGTGGGATTGTTCTTACTATTCCCTCTCCTTCTTTATATTACTGTATTCTATTTTCTCCCTTTATTTTCTCTTTTTTCTTCTTTCTGTCATCTCTTTCTTGGTGTTCGTTTTTATGCAAAGTTTTAGTTCTTTGTTCTTTAGGTGGGTTGCTTTCCAGTTGGACATTGAAAACCGCCTATCTGGAATGCTCCTGTGATGCACTATAAATAAATAATTATTTAAAATGTAATATATATAATTTTACAATAAATATTAGTTACAAAAATGAAATGCTCGCAAATGCAGGTTCCAGATATCATTGGTCCCAATCGCTCAAAGAGCCATACACATACTTGACTTAGCAGCAATATGGATGGCTAAGGTGAATGCAACGTCGGACGAGAAAAGTCAACCACGCCCCCACTCGGGATGGATGGGTGCTCGGTTCCCAGAGATTATGGTGAATGAGGGAGAGGTTATCCCCTAAATCACTCCAGATGGAAACGATAAACCCTCTACCATGCTCTGGATGGCGAAGAAAATCAGTCACAAAAATAAATATTGTGTGATGTAAAAAAGAATATATTATGTTGTAAATATTTTTTAATTATCTCAGAATGAATGGTATATTTCTAAGAGAAATACCTCTTTCACATAAAAAAAAGTTAAATAAATATTACAGTTGCCTTATGCAATAGCCTTGTGGCATACTTTTAAGGTTTAAAAAAAAATCAATAAAATAATTGCAGTACCCATCAATTCTACTGAAAAAATTTTTAATATAAAAATAAATTATTAAAAAATTAATTGAATAACAGATCCTCCTGTAGCTACTGTAGCTATTCCATATGTTAAGTCATTCATGTAAGCACTTCGTTCAATAGGGGTAGCAGCATTTGGGAAGATGGAACCACAAACCTTAGTGAGTTCCCTAAGATTACTGAAAGTAGAAACTGATTGCCCATTATGCCAAAAATAAGTCGGGTGAAGTGGTATATTGTGGCTTCATTTGTTGCTTCATAGATTTCCTTGCTTGNCAGTTGCCTTATGCAATAGCCTTGTGGCATACTTTTAAGGTTTAAAAAAAAATCAATAAAATAATTGCAGTACCCATTAATTCTACTGAAAAAATTTTTTATATAAAAATAAATTATTAAAAAATTAATTTAATAACAGATCCTCCTGTAGCTACTGTAGCTATTCCATATGTTAAGTCATTCATGTAAGCACTTCGTTCAATAGGGGTAGCAGCATTTGGGAAGATGGAACCACAAACCTTAGTGAGTTCCCTAAGATTACTGAAAGTAGAAACTGATTGCCAATTATGCCAAAAATAAGTCGGGTGAAGTGGTATATTGTGGCTTCATTTGTTGCTTCATAGATTTCCTTGCTTGTTTCAATCACATAATACCAGAAGTATCTGGTTAAGTCTCTGTCTTAATGATCGAGTATAGGTTGTAAGAATGCCTGAGAGTCATCACCAATAATCGCCACACTGTAAGTTTCAAAACTTAATAGAATTGTAATAATCTCAGGCAGTATATTTGGTTCCATTTAGAGGACTTCATCAACAAATAGTTCATTTATCTTCCACGAAAATACCTCAAACACGTTTCTCCATTTTGTCTTTCCACATTTATTCTTCTTAACGATTTGGCAGGGCAAGTAAAATGCATCACTTGTCGCCTCACCTGGAACGAGTATCACACGACCTTTTACTATATAGCCCATCAACTGAGAGAATAAATATCCTTCAAGATCTCATTCTTCTGTAATCTATTTTGTAATGTGTTGAACTTTTTCTCTGCATTAGTGCCATTACTAAACAGAATTACATCAGTTTTCCTTGGGAGAGAAACCATATGCCGATGATTTTATACCCAGTAAGAATCGTGAAAGTCCTAAAGTAACGCATAGTTCTCGGAACTTAACTGTCGCTGCTGGCCTTCCCTTATCCCCATTGATTCCAGGCCCAAGAACTATCTGAGAGTCCCATCTATTTATAATCGTGTCTGTTCAGAATGAATATAGTTTACTGTTGTCGAGTTTATATTAAGGCCTGGTTGATTTCCAGTAATACCTATCCAAATATGGTTAGTATAAGTACCAAAGACGTTGAGATGCATACTGGTAATATGACATGTACGATCTTCCAATAACAATCTCCACCAATGAGAAAATCAATAGGTAGTGGTTGTTATGATTTACCCTTTGGATCAGCCAACTGTATTCTGTGGGTTTGTTTTACCATGTTAATGTCATCAGGAATAGTCGAATAGGTTGGAAATGTATGGGTACATTCAAATGCAGTAATGCTCGGGGCTGAGTTTGTCCAAATGATTTTCATAGAAAACTTTACAAAATTGCATACCCCAGAAGTAGTTTGAAACGATTCAAATGTGCAAATAGTTAAGTCTTCGCGACATTAATTATATATTCAAGGATAAAGCTGGACTGACTTCCAGCAACCAGAACGCAACACATCTGTTTAGTTTGCTAACTGGTCTCGTAACCTATGCACATGCATTCTGCAGGTAGGTGAAACATAATGGAAGGGAATATATGTTATTAACATGAGCAATGTTTGATAAATTAGTGGACATTTTAGTAGGTGAATGTCTATTGCAAACATATCTATGATGTGATATCATACAGTAAATACAGAACGTCTTGCCACTTTTGTGGCAATTTTTTTAGGGAATGGCCACGATTCAAGCAAATAAATCAGCAACCTATGTTTCTGAACTTCGTAAGTCTGTCAAAATCAGAAACTTCCTTGCTGTCTTACACCCAGTGTCCACGAGAGTCGCAAAAAACCCAAAATTTTTCTGGCATTATTGTTCTATTCAGTTGTTTGTTATTAGTAGCAACGTGTTGTGATGATGTTGTGGAAATGTTAGTCAAAGTAAATTTAGATTTACGGATCTTCTGAGTCACCATAGTACCATCTACGTCTTCTTCTAGAATTCCATTAATTTGAAAATATTGCCTTCAGAAATCTATTCACTCCTTGTTTAAATAATTTAATGGTGACATATGTCAGCAGAAAGCACCATAAGTATTTTTTGAGTAAGAAATCTTCGGTAGCCACTTTCGTCTTCCCCCAATGCTTGGAGAGCTTGAATGCATTCGTGAAAATCGATGAAAAAAGTATTAAGTATTTCATGATTGGCAAACTGAATAGGTCGGATGTCCACAGTATAGTGTAAATGCGGCTGAATTATTCTGTTCTTGTCACCATAGCAAGCTTAAATACATTTTTCCTTGTACATCTCTGCTATCACAGCTATTCCTTCAAATAATTGCTTTAGTTCAGCCTTCAAGTACATACACACAACTCTTTGTTTATTAATTGTGTAGAGGTAAGTGTCTTTATCTACTGATGAGTCGTGTTGCTCCAAAAAGAGTGACAAGGGTTCAAAATCGCCCGAAAATGGTTCTAGCTTGATTTTTTGGGAGTTGAATGGATCGTGAAATTGGAATTGGAATAATGGATGTAGTGGAGAGTGATTTAGATATATTTAAATTAGGAGCTGAAATTGCTAATTGGTTCGTAATTGTTCTCGTTGCACTACTAATAACATGTTTTGCTGAGTCTGCATATTCTTCACGTTTCTGAACATCAGTATTGTGTATGGTGTACAATAGTAAGAGTAATGGTTTTCGGAGAGTTATAGTACAATATATTTTAAATAGGAGCTGTGCGACTTGTGCAGCTGTGCGGCTTTAAGGTAGGTGGGGGTTTCGGATCGAATAGGACTAGTACAGCAGTCTTCGACTCAATCCAGTGGTGCTTGGAAGCCTTCGACTCGGGATTGTCGAACATACCTCGAGGTGCTCAGCAGTTATGCACACTAATTCTTTAAGCATATGTCTGTTTCTGGTAGTAAAATTGGTTTTGTAGGCATAGGGCATGTCAAATGGAAAATTTATGTTTATTATCCAATTTAAAATTCTTCTTTTTTAATAAAAAAAATCTTTTTATTAATTTGTACTGAAATTGTACATACAGTATAGCGGAAACCATGCAAAAGTCTCTCATTCCGTTACTAAATTTCTTGTATCCTCTCTTGAATTCTAATTATTACACAATGTCAGAATATGCACTATTCTGAGTCTCTACTGTTATGTATGCATAAATATGGTATTTACATTTTTTGAAAATGTATATGTGCCCAATCCAAGCCCATCATACGAGTAGCAACCATCTGCAGAAGTATGTTATAATCATGGTGTCAGTCAGCATCTACCAACACTTTTATAGGCATACTTGGCTATAATTTAAATACTAACAGTGCTATGCCTTTAAGACTTGGTATGAACGAGGGTAACTCGGGTGATAGTCAGACTTACCTTTCATAATCTTATCAGGCATCAATACTTCGATCACTTCCAATCGTCCACAATCCTCACCAATCCTCGGTAACCTCCTCTGCGATCCTCCACCACAAACCACCTCCGCAATAATCAGCAATCCTCACCAATCCTAAATAATCCTCATTATCAATCCCCACCTATCTTCACCAATCCTCCACAATTCTCTGTAATCCACTGCAGTCCTCAGAAATTCTCAGTAATCCCAGTCACCAATGGATGCCAATACTCAGCAATCCTCAACAATACTCTGCAATCCTCCTCTGTAATCCTCATCAATCATGAGCAATCCTCCTCAACAATCCTCATAAATCATGAGCAATCCTCCTCAACAATCCTTACCAATCATGAGCAATCCTCCTCAACAATCCTCACCAATCCTCAGCAATCGCTCTGCAAACTTCCTTTACAATACTCACCAATACTCAGCAATCATTCCACAATACTGACCAGTCCTCACCAATCCTCTGCAATTCTCCTCTGCAATCCTCTTCTGCAAACCTCAGTAATCGCAAGCAATCCTTATCTTCAATCCTCAGCATTCCTTCTCTGTAATCCTCAGTAACCCTCCTCAGAAATACTTACCAACCCTCCTTATCAATGCTCCACAATCCTCAGAAATCCTCCTCTGGAATTAACCTCCTCAGCAATCACCGCCAATCCTCAACAATACTCACTAATCCCCAATAATTCTCACCAATTCTCAGGAATTCTCCTCTGCATTCCTCTGCAATCCTCACAAATAATCCCCAATCCTCAGCAATCGTCTTCACATATTCTCAGCAATCCTCCTTTGCAATACCCACCAACCCTTATATCAATCCCAATCTCTCGATCGATCCTTCGATCAATCCTTCAGTTTTTCGTCTGTCCCAACCCATATATATATATAAAAATTTCATTCATTCGCTAACTGTCTCCGAATTTGTACATGTCAGCTGAATTATTGTTTTGTATGCAGTCCACTATCAATACATTTTTTATACATAACATAAAGTCTTCATTAATATTCTGTATGCGGATATTTACAGTCGAGTGCCCATACCACAACTTTAAAGTTAAGAGAGACGAATGATATGGTACAAAAATTTAAACACAGTTATGTTATTTTAAAATCATTTTGCTTATTTTAAACATTATAATTTCAGAGAAAAAACAGTTCATATAATCATGCTATACATTCCATGACCTTCAATTAACATATGATTGAAGATATCTCCCTACTGTGCGAAAATCTCCAACATTTTACAAAGCATTCAAATGTTTGAATATATCAACAAGTTGATTCGGGTTTTCAGGAAATAAGTAGCCAGTGTTCTCAGTATCTTCTGCCTCCTTCATGCCACTTGTTGCAGCATACCCATTGGAGGGTTGTGTCAAACCACCGAGAAAATCGCCATCGTCTTCAGCATCAAAACTGTCATGTTCATTTTCACCAATGCTGTCTTCATAATAATCTTCACCTCCGGGTTGTATTCCATATTGAGTTTACTTTTATTTCAAGCAGATGCCACTTGGTTATCAGTATTTATAACTGATGTCTGTTTGTTTTAAAATTAATCGATATTAAGTGAAAGTTTTGCAAGTGCATTTTTCTCGCAAACCGACTCTACTGCACGATGGTCACTCATTCGATATTTAGCAATAACTGTCTCATCATAATCGCCTGTGGAATCAGTAGTCATGGTACTGATGGCAACACTTGCTGGCTCTCAAAAGACGAATCCTTGTGGATCTTGATGTGGTCCTTCAATTTACCTCCTTGCATAAACTGCATGTGGCCATTGGCATAGTGTTTCCTCGTGCAAAAACGACTCTTCGTAAAGGCGGTTCTCTCATGTTGCCGAGCATTTTGTCCGAAGGTGAAAACTCTATCACAGAGTCGGCACTTGCAACAATCAGGGGGCGATGTTGCTGGTCGCATCTCTATTATTGTCGATGTCAAAGGCAGGCCTTCGTTTTCGCGGCTCATCTTCACTGTATAGTGACAGAATGCTTCCAAATCGAGGTCAACTTTCAATGTCTGAACATCAACTATGGTATCAGTGTGCAACACAGCTCTATACAGAGGATGTTCGGATACAAGTGTGCCATATTGTGGGACGACGTAGCATACACCAAAGCAAGAAACAAATGTATATTAAACATGGGTCCGAAAATGGACCCCGTAGGAGATATGTATTCTTTTTTTCAAAATTAGTACAGCAGGGCACAAAAATGCTTCCACATAATTAAAATTGTGCCATATCTTGGAAAGAGGTAGTACGCATTTAAACTAGTAACATATCTCTGATAAGCATGAGTCCTAAAATGTACCCTGCAGGAGATAGGTAGACTTTTTCATAATTAGTACAGGAAGGTACAGTGGTGTTTCCATGTAACTAAAAGTGTGCCATATTTTGGGAAGAGGTAGTACACATCAAAACAAGAAACAAATGTCTAATAAACATGGGTCCTAAAATCACCCCGTAGGATATATGTACACTCTTTCAACAGTACTACAGCAGGTGCTTAATGTGATGCCCATTCACTGTAATCCATCCTTCTGCCCTGTGTATGATGGAATGTCCCACTCTTTGAAACACACCTGGTACTTTGTGGATGTGCTGACAAGCATCGACGAGTTGTTCCTGTAGTGCTGCGATATCATTGACGGGAGTAACTTTCACCAAGGGCATCAAGTGGCACCATATAAATAATCTAAGGGGTTGAGTTCAGGGGAATGAGAGGGTCACATATCTGGACCGACCCATCCTATCCATCTCCTACAAAACATCTTTGTTAAGTGTTGTCAAACACTGTACAGACAGATATGCATACACCATATATATATTCTCTGTTGTATTGGCACTTTCTCTAGTAAAACAGGTGACACGTTGGCCACAACATTATGGAAACTGGTCCCAGTTAATCGGTTTTGCAGAAGGTTTGGTCCAATTTATCTGATGCCGAACACAACAGCCCATATGTTGACTGTGAATCAGTGCTGGTGCCTTGCTTCAACAGATGTGCGAGGATTGTGATCAGCCCAAGCATGTGTGTTGTGTATGTTCAGAACCCTATCTCTCTCTCTCGTAAAGCCTGACTCATGTGTAAACAGTATCTTCGAGATGAAGAGTGGGTATTCAACACACCTTTCTAAAGCCATTAACTGTACTCCACTCTTTCAGAACGGTCATCTGGCCGAAGGCCTTGGACACATACATGATAGGGGTAAAGCAACTATTCATGTAGGACTGACCTGACGAGAGAATTACATGTGCCCTCTGCTGCTGCTATGCGTCGTACACTCGTTCCAGGATTCTCGGACATCCGCAAGATGCTGGAACAGTCTGCTGAATAGATTTTCGATGGTATCCTGCGGGCTGGATATCGTTCAGCATAAATTACAAGTGCTGTACGGTTACTGTCGTGGGTTTCACCATAGCAGAAGATCATGCCCGCCATTTCTCACACTGAATAATATGCTTCCATCATTATGCACAGTATCGTGTAGGTGAAAGGAGAACACAAAACCAATTCTCAGTATTCACTACGATATTGTGTTAAAACACAACTATACCACTTTCCTAAAACTTACCAGACCGGCGATTACTGCATTGTTGCAAGTGCAGTACACACACACTAACACACAGATGCTGCTGGCTGCTAAACAATACACTTGTTACCAACAATCACATAGGCAAGATGCAGACACCATTCAACTGCAGACACAGCTGACGACACACCTGTTGGCACATTGTGTTGCCACAAGGCAGACAGCCATGCGGTACGACATGAACAAGGAATCGTATGTAGTGGATACTGGCAAATGTACAGTTATGTTTGTGCAACACATGAAAACCTTTTGTGGCATCACACCTAAACTGTTTTCTTTTACACTCTTCACCAAGCTTACAATTTACACTGAAGAGTAAAAAAAAAAACTGGTACACCTGCTAATATCATGTAGGCCCCCCACCCCCCCGAGTTNTTACACTCTTCACCAAGCTTACAATTTACACTGAAGAGTAAAAAAAAAAACTGGTACACCTGCTAATATCATGTAGGCCCCCCACCCCCCGAGTTCGCAGAAGTACCGCAAGACGACGTAGCATGGACTCGACTAATGTCTGAAGATATGCAGGAGGCAATTCACACCATGAATCCTGCAGGGCAGTCCACAATTACAATCTGCGCCAATTTGAGAAAGGGTTGCACGTGTGTCACGTTANTCGACTAATGTCTGAAGATATGCAGGAGGCAATTCACACCATGAATCCTGCAGGGCAGTCCACAAATCCAATCTGCGGCAATTTGAGAAAGGTTTGCACGTCTGTCACGTTTAGTGATTCTCGTCAGTCGTCGTTTGTCCCGTTCTTTCACGATCTTTTTCCGGCCCCAGCGATGTCGAAGATGTGATGTTTTACCGGATTCCCGATATTCACGGTACACTCGTGAAATGGTCGTACGCGAACATCTAAATGTTATCGCTACCTCGGAGATGCTATGTCCCATCTCTCGTGCGCCGACTATAATACCACGTTCAAACTCACTTAAATCTTGATAATCTGCCATTGTAGCAGCAGTTACCATCCTAGCTGCTGACCGTATCGCATTACTCTGATTGGTTCCATACCTCTGTTATTTGCATACGCACGCCTATACAAGTTTTTTTTGGCTCTTCAGTGTATCATACAGCATTTACTGTTCACTTTTCTTTGGTTTTATATGTAATATACACTGTACTTATGTTGTTGGACAATGTGTATGTGTTGTCACATCTTGCATGTACATCCATTCAGCATTCGATGTCATGTTTACATCATGCCTATACGAACATAATTCCGGACCGACATATTGGTATGCTTGTTAACTCGCATTGCAGAGTGTATGTGACTATGGAGGATATGATTATGATAAAACATGACAACTAAATGTATGATATTTTGGTTTTAATTACATGTAAATGCTGTTACACCCTCCTGTAATACTTTTGAAAAAGTGTGCCTATCTTCTATGGGGTGCATTTTAGGACCCATATTTATCAAACATTTATTTATTGTTTTGATGTGTACTACCTCTTCCCCCAACGTGGTACATTTTAAAATGACGTGGAAATGCCATTGCGCCCTCCTGTAGTAATTTTGTAAAAGTGTACCTATCTCCTACGGGATGCATTTTAGGACCCATGTTTATTAGATTGGTTTCTTGTTTTCTTCCCACAATATGGCACACTTTTCATTACGTGGAAATGCCATTGCGCCCTCCTGTAGTAATTTTGTAAAAGTGTACCTATCTCCTACGGGATGCATTTTAGGACCCATGTTTATTAGATTGGTTTCTTGTTTTCTTCCCACAATATGGCACACTTTTCATTTGCACCTTTACGGTAACGCGGGAGGACATCATTAAAACATTTTCAGTACCTATCTCCTACGGGATGCATTTTAGGACCCATGTTTATTAGATTGGTTTCTTGTTTTCTTCCCACAATATGGCACACTTTTCATTACGTGGAAATGCCATTGCGCCCTCCTGTAGTAATTTTGTAAAAGTCCACCTACCTGCTATGGGGTGCATTTTAAGACCCATGCTTCTGAGAAATTTGATTCTTGTTATGTGTACTACCTATTCCGACAATATGCGCCACTTTTATCCGAACATCAGTTCTACATTCTCCCATGACTCGGGAAAATCATCCGATGATTGTCTAAGTCCACGAGAAAATTAACCTTTTTTTTACGATTTCGGGTTCCTAACTCAGGTCCCTACGCCCCGTGCCTAACTGTTATAGAGTTCTTACAACTTTGTATCAGTTGCGAATGAATTATAAACAGTGAGAAATTAATGTACCAACTTCGATAAAAGGCTTCCAAAACTCGGGTCATTAACTGAATTGCAAACTTTTTATCTAATTTTAATTTCTATATCCGATGGTTTATAATTAAATTTCGTGTTTATTATTCATTCCTAAAATATTTAATCGACACTGGGAAAAATTACTACAAGTTTTTAAAGTCCTCAAGTGAATTAACTTTTTTTTATAGTTTCGGGTCTTGAACTCAGTTCTCTACACCATGCATCACCTTTGCAGATTTCTTAGATTTTTATAGCATGTGTGTATAAGCACATAAACAGACGGAAAATAACGTACAAATTTCGTTAAAAGTGATTCGAAACCCGGGTCGATATTTTAACTGTGGACTCTAACTCTTACTTTAACATATTTATTCAGTGTCAAAAATTTGTCGAAAGCTTTTATTATAGGTTTTAAACACCATGTCTTCACATGGGATTCATTTAAGCATTTTTTACTTAAGTGTCGTGTAAGTGGTTCTTGCTTGTAGACTAGTAGAAGAAAAAACGGGGTGTCTGGCACAAGAGGATGGGGTTGTGACTTGAGTGTGCGACCCAGTTTGGAATTTTGATATACACAAACTCCTTTTAACTTGACATTGACCCTCCTAAAAGGTCTTCTAACTTGCAAAATTGGGATTTTCTTTTAGAAATAATTAAATAAATTGAGATTAAATTAATGTTTTTAGAGTTTGTCGCCTAAGCTCGGCAGGGGGGCCAGTGAGGTGTTCGACTTATAGCTGATAAGCAGATTGTAGAGTGTTGACGAGGGAACGAACAAAGGAGTTAGGATGAGGGAGGGGTTGGGAGAGAAGTTGTGGGGTGGATGTTGGTAAGTGGAGAGGGGGAATGTTAAGACAATGTGTTGGTTTGAAGGTAGTCGTGGCTTGCAGACTAAACAGCCATTAAAAATTGGCGAGAGTCAGTCTGCTGGACGTAGTGCTGAGGGCCCTCTGGAAATCAATATTTTAAAAATATCATTTATAACATTTAATAATTTTATTAATACTTTTTAATGGGTTTTAATTGTATAATTGTTATAAATGTTGTGGATTTTTTGGATTTTTTTTAATTTTTCGGGTTCAAGGTCATACAAGGTCATGGAAGTGAGGTCTAGGTCAAGGTCACCAACATTCGGTATGGTGGTCTGGCAATGTAACACCATGGCGACCAGTAGGTTCCGGCTTCGAACCTCCATCCTCTTGTCCATTAATAAATATGTTAACGTATAACGACCTGTGTTCTGGATCATTTTTAAAGAAAATTGTTTATGTCTTCTGTCTGTTTATGTGTGTATACGCACCTGATATACATTTCTAAGCAATCTCCAAAGGCGAGGATTGGTGTAGGGACCTGAGTTCGAGACCCGAAACTATAAACAAATAGTAATTCACTTTCGGACCTAAAAAAAAAAGTGTGGTAATTCTTAGTGTTCTGTGAATATTTAAGGAATTTATAATAAATGCAAAATGTAAGTTTGAGGCATCGGATATAGAAAGTAGAGTGTGATGAATTGTTTGCAATTCGATCAATTTCCCGAATTTTGGAAACTTTTAGAGATGTTCGTACATTAATTTCTCATTGTTAAGTATCCGCGCACTACTGTTACGAAGTTTTCAGCTATCTGTTACTGTTAGGCACGACGTATGGACCTGAGATTAAAACCCAAAACCGTAAAAAACAATTTTCTATCTGAATTGGATAAAATCTGTTGCTTTTTCAGAGTGATACGATAATGTATATACAGAGCTACTATGCACACTGATGTTCCAACATTGATAAGCTAACCACTATTTGGAAGCATTCTGTTTCTATACAATGAAGATGAATTGCTAATACGAAGACTTGCCTTTGGCATCAACGATCATGGAGCCGCGACCTGCATAATCGCCACCTGATTGTCGTCAGTGCCGATTCTGCGATAGAGCTTTCACCTTCGGTCAAAATGCTAGCCGATATAAAAAAACCGCATGTACTAAGGGTCCTTTTCGCATGAGGAAACATTACGACAATGGCCACACGAAGTTTATGCAAGTCGATTCATTGAAAAACCACATCAAGATCCACAAGGATTCGTCTTTTGNGACCCTCCTAAAATGTCTTCTAACTTGCAAAATTGGGATTTTCTTTTAGAAATAATTAAATAAATTGAGATTAAATGAATGTTTTTAGAGTTTGTCGCCTAAGCTCGGCAGGGGGGCCAGTGAGGTGTTCGACTTATAGCTGATAAGCAGATTGTAGAGTGTTGACGAGGGAACGAACAAAGGAGTTATGATGAGGGAGGGGTTGGGAGAGAAGTTGTGGGGTGGATGTTGGTAAGTGGAGAGGGGGAATGTTAAGACAATGTGTTGGTTTGAAGGTAGTCGTGGCTTGCAGACTAAACAGCCATTAAAAATTGGCGAGAGTCAGTCTGCTGGACGTAGTGCTGAGGGCCCTCTGGAAATCAATATTTTAAAAATATCATTTATAACATTTAATAATTTTATTAATACTTTTTAGTGGGTTTTAATTGTATAATTTTTATAAATGTTGTGGATTTTTTGGATTTTTTTTAATTTTTCGGGTTCAAGGTCATACAAGGTCATGGAAGTGAGGTCTAGGTCAAGGTCACCAACATTCGGTATGGTGGTCTGGCAATGTAACACCATGGCGACCAGTAGGTTCCGGCTTCGAACCTCCATCCACTTGTCCTTTAATAAATATGTTAACGTATAACGACCTGTGTTCTGGATCATTTTTAAAGAAAATTGTTTGTGTCTTCTGTCTGTTTATGTGCGTATACGCACCTGATATACATTTCTAAGCAATCTCCAAAGGCGAGGATTGGTGTAGGGACCTGAGTTCGAGACCCGAAACTATAAACAAATAGTAATTCACTTTCGGACCTAAAAAAAAAAGTGTGGTAATTCTCAGTATTCTGTGAATATTTAAGGAATTTATAATAAATGCAAAATGTAAGTTTGAGGCATCGGATATAGAAAGTAGAGTGTGATGAATTGTTTGCAATTCGATCAATTTCCCGAATTTTGGAAACTTTTAGAGATGTTCGTACATTAATTTCTCATTGTTTAGTATCCGCGCACTACTGTTACGAAGTTTTCAGCTATCTGTTACTGTTAGGCACGACGTATGGACCTGAGATTAAAACCCAAATCCGTNACTGTTACGAAGTTTTCAGCTATCTGTTACTGTTAGGCACGACGTATGGACCTGAGATTAAAACCCAAAACCGTAAAAAACAATTTTCTATCTGAATTGGATAAAATCTGTTGCTTTTTCAGAGTGATACGATAATGTATATACAGAGCTACTATGCACACTGATGTTCCAACATTGATAAGCTAACCACTATTTGGAAGCATTCTGTTTCTATACAATGAAGATGAATTGCTAATACGAAGACTTGCCTTTGGCATCAACGATCATGGCGCCGCGACCTGCATAATCGCCACCTGATTGTCGTCAGTGCCGATTCTGCGATAGAGCTTTCACCTTCGGTCAAAATGCTAGCCGATATAAAAAAACCGCATGTACTAAGGGTCCTTTTCGCATGAGGAAACATTACGACAATGGCCACACGAAGTTTATGCAAGTCGATTCATTGAAAAACCACATCAAGATCCACAAGGATTCGTCTTTTGATAGCTAGCAAGTGTGTCCGTCAGTACCTCCTGCTGCATCCATGAATACTGATTCTAAATGCGATTATAATGAGACAGTTATTGCTAAAGATGGAATGAGTGACCAGCGCTGTAAAGTACAGTCGGTNATTCTAAATGCGATTATAATGAGACAGTTATTGCTAAAGATGGAATGAGTGACCAGCGCTGTAAAGTACAGTCGGTTCGCGCGAATTGTACACTTGCAAGACTTTCGCGTGAAATCGATTAATTTCAAAACAAACAGACATTAGTTATAAATACTGATGACCATGCGACTTCTGCTACAAAGAAAAGTAAACTTAATATTGAATACAACCCGGAGGTGAAGATTGTTATGAACACAGCGTTGGTGGAAATGAACATGACAGTTTTGATGCTTAAGACGATGGCGATTTTCTCGGTGGTTTGACACAGCCCTCCAATGGGTATGCTGCAACAAGTAGCATGAAGAAGGCAGAAGATACTGAGAACACTGGCTACTTATTTCCAGAAAACCCGAATCAACTTGTTGATATATTCAAACATTTGAATGCTTTGTAACATGTTGGAGATTTTCGCACAGTAGGGAGATATCTTCAATCATATGTTAATTTAAGTCCATGGATTATATAGCATGATGAGATGAACTGCTTTTTCTGATAATATAATGTTTAAAATAGGCAAAACAATTTGAAAATATAATATCTGTGTTTTAATGTTTGTGCCATATCATTTGTATCTCATAACATTTAAGTTGTGCTATAAGCTCTGGCCTGTGAAGTAAAGATCTGCATACAGAATTTTAATGAAGACTTTATGTATAGAAAATGTATGGATAGTGGACTGCATAAATAATTTAAATTCAGTCGACAAGTACAAATTTGGAGACAGTTGGACAACGAATGTAATTTCTCTACATATGGGAGGGGACAGATGACATACCGAAGGATTAATTGAAGGATCGATCGAGGGATTGCGATTTAACTAAGGATTGGTGAGGATTGGTGATGATTGGTGATTACAGATGAAGGGGAGGATTGTGGAGGACGATTTTAGATTATTGCAGAGGATTGTGGAGGATTGCTGAGGACGATTACTGAGGATTGTTGAGTACGTTTACTGATAATGGCAGAGGGGGATTGCTGAGGATTACTGATAATTGCAGAGCATTATTGCCGAGGATTGCCGAGGATTGTGGAGGAGGATTGCTAAGTATTGGTGAGTATTTGCGAGGAAAGGAAAGTATTTCAAAGCTATTTGTGAGGATAATTGAGGATAACTGAGCATTGCAGTGGTGGATTGCAGCGGATTGGCGAGGATCGCAAAGGATTGCTGAGGATTTGTGAAGATTGCCGAGAATTATTAAAGATTCCTGAGAATGGCATAGGATTGCAGTGGATTGTGGAGGATTGATGGATTTTGGTGAATATTGGTGAGGATTGGTGAGGATTGTGGAGGAGTATTGCTGAGGATGGGTGAGGATTGATGAGGATAATTACTGATTATTGGTGAGGATTGGTGAGGATTTGTGAGGATTACTGAGGAGTATTCTGGAAGAGGATTGCAGAGGGTGATTGCTGAGGATTGGGGAAGATTTGTGAGGTTTGCAGAGGATTGGGATTGATCGAAGTATTGTTGATTGAGAAGAGATCGAAAGATAAGACTGACTATCACCCGAGCTCCCCTCGTTTATATCAAGTCTTAAGGGTCTAGCTCTATTGGTATTTAAATTATAACCAAATATGCCTATAAAAGTGTAGGTAAATGCTGATCCATGCCATTATTATAAAATACTTGTGCAAATAGTCGCTACTCCTATGATGGGCTTGGATTGGGCACATATACATTTAAAGAGAATGTGAGTAGCATATTTATGTCTACAAAACAGTCGAGGCATATTTTGACATTGTGTAATAATTAGACTTCAAGTAAGGAGACGGGAAACGCAGTAACTGAAAAAAGAGACTNAGGCATATTTTGACATTGTGTAATAATTAGACTTCAAGTAAGGAGACGGGAAACGCAGTAACTGAAAAAAGAGACTATTGCTCGGTTCTGCTATACTCTATGTCGAATTTCGGTACAAATTAAATTTTTTTTTAATTTAAAATAAAAATATCTTTAAATTGGATAATTAATATATATTTTCTATTTGACATACCAAATGCCTATAAAACCGTTTATGGCTACCAGAANAGGCATATTTTGACATTGTGTAATAATTAGACTTCAAGTAAGGAGACGGGAAACGCAGTAACTGAAAAAAGAGACTTTTGCTCGGTTCTGCTATACTCTATGTCGAATTTCGGTACAAATTAAAATTTTTTTTAAATTTTAAATAAAAATATTTTTAAATTGGATAATTAATATATATTTTCTATTTGACATACCAAATGCCTATAAAACCGTTTATGGCTACCAGAAACAGACATGTGATTAAAGAATTATTGGGCATAGCTGCTTAACACCTTCTGGTAGGTTCGACAATCCCGAGCCGTACGCTTCCAAGCACCTCTGGGTCGAGTCGAAGNCCCCCCCCCCCCAACCTACCTACTCCCAACCAAACAGCAGCACAAGCCGCACAGCTCCCATTAAATAAAAAACATGTTGCCAGATATCTCTAAACACCACTGCTAGAAAGTCATGAATGGAATCATTTAATGCTATTAATTTATTAAAAGTTTTCTAAACTCTGTCTCTATAAGGTTCCTAGTCTTGTACAAGGTAATATCAGTGAAACTTAATTTGTGTTACGAAGCATATTGTATTTTCCCTATCTCGCTTTCTTATGGGTTTTTTATATATCATTTGTTTAATTATTATTAGCAGTTAGGAATGGATGATTTAAATGCAGGTTCGGGACACGGGGCCACGGGGCCACCGAACCTTACCAAGCAAAAGGCAAAGTTTATGCGTTTGCATTCCACCTCTACCATTGCCATCTTGACAGCCAGCGCACCACCATTTTGTGTTCAAAATTATGGCACCAACCATTTTGTTTTAAAAATTTTCCAAAATTTACTAAAATTAAAATTTTTCCATAATGTTTTTGCAAAATAGTTTTGTTTTTAAAATTTATTTAACATTTCAAAAGAAACTAATTATTCATATGTAAAATAAATTGGAACTATCAATACCTTTAAATGAATACATACATTTCATATGTAAATTTTTTATTAAACACTTTGGAAATGGCATTGAAGGAACAAATTTTTTTAAGTACTTGATTATCATCAAATTGATTATTTGATAGCAACAAATAATAGTATTTTATATAATGTATGAGAACAAAGAAACTAATTATATATATGTAAAATTAATTGAATGGAAGTATCATTACATTCGATTTAATACAAATGATTAAGTATCTTCCACCGTAAAAAATAATAATAAAAAAGTGATCCTTTGATATCACTAAATAATATTTTCTCAGGTTATATATATGTTATATTCATACGTAAAATGTATTGGAATTATCAATACCAACACAGGTTTTCTGGAACTGTGACGAATGTATATTGCTGATGTTTTTTTGATAGTAGATATAATGAAGTAAAAACATATTTTAAAAAGATATGTGATAATATACTTAGAGTAATTTTCTTTGTTTGCAATAAATCATTACAAAACAGATTCTTCATATGTAAAATGAATTGGAAGTATTAATAAATTTGATGTAATACATTTATCTCAAGTTATATATGTATTATTATTATTCATATGTAAAATTATTTGGAAGTACCCATACTTTTGAAATATTACACACACATGCCATATCTAAAGTTTTTTGTTAAACACTTTTGATTTAACACATTTCAGTTTCTTCTACCATAATATATTTATCTCAAGTTATATAGATATGTATTATTCATATGTAAAATGAATTTATTTAAACACTTTTTCAATACTGTTTATTTAACATAGTTTTTTGGAACTTTGATATCTTTCTGATGTTCGTTTTGATAATAGATAGAAAATTAAGTACAAACATATTTTAAAAAGATATGTGATAATATACTTGGAATAATTTTCTAAGTATCGCAAGTTACCTTCACTTACCAGTTGCTTCTTCGTCCTCCCGCTTACCATCTGCATGACATAACCATGCAGACTGATCCCGGACTTGGAACTGGCTGCTCACTATTCCTACAATACTATCAATACATATATATAAATATATATACATATATTTACAACGTCACAGATATAGTGAACAGGTGGGTTGCGAAACAGCAGGAGGACGACAATTGAAGTGCATGNTCATTTAATGCTATTAATTTATTAAAAGTTTTCTAAACTCTGTCTCTATAAGGTTCCTAGTCTTGTACAAGGTAATCTCAGTGAAACTTAATTTGTGTTACGAAGCATATTGCATTTTCCCTATCTCGCTTTCTTATGGGTTTTTTTATATATCATCTGTTTAATTATTATTAGCAGTTAGGAATGGCTGATTTAAATGCAGGTTCGGGACACGGGGCCACGGGGCCACCGAACCTTACCAAGCAAAAGGCAAAGTTTATGCGTTTGCATTCCACCTCTACCATTGCCATCTTGACAGCCAGCGCACCACCATTTTGTGTTCAAAATTATGGCACCAACCATTTTGTTTTAAAAATTTTCCAAAATTTACTAAAATTAAAATTTTTCCATAATGTTTTTGCAAAATAGTTTTGTTTTTAAAATTTATTTAACATTTCAAAAGAAACTAATTATTCACATGTAAAATAAATTGGAACTATCAATACCTTTAAATGAATACATACATTTCATATGTAAAATTTTTATTAAACACTTTTGAAGTGGCATTGAAGGAACAAATTTTTTTAAGTACTTGATTATCATCAAATTGATTATTTGATAGCAACAAATAATAGTATTTTATATAATGTATGAGAACAAAGAAACTAATTATATATATGTAAAATTAATTGAATGGAAGTATCATTACATTCGATTTAATACAAATGATTAAGTATCTTCCACCGTAAAAAATAATAATAAAAAAGTGATTCTTTGATATCACTAAATAATATTTTCTCAGGTTATATATATGTTATATTCATACGTAAAATGTATTGGAATTATCAATACCAACACAGGTTTTCTGGAACTGTGACGAATGTATATTGCTGATGTTTTTTTGATAGTAGATATAATGAAGTAAAAACATATTTTAAAAAGATATGTGATAATATACTTAGAGTAATTTTCTTTGTTTGCAATAAATCATTACAAAACTGATTCTTCATATGTAAAATGAATTGGAAGTATTAATAAATTTGATGTAATACATTTATCTCAAGTTATATATGTATTATTATTATTCATATGTAAAATTATTTGGAAGTACCCATACTTTTGAAATATTACACACACATGCCATATCTAAAGTTTTTTGTTAAACACTTTTGATTTAACACATTTCAGTTTCTTCTACCATAATATATTTATCTCAAGTTATATAGATATGTATTATTCATATGTAAAATGAATTTATTTAAACACTTTTTTAATACTGTTTATTTAACATAGTTTTTTGGAACTTTGATATCTTTCTGATGTTCGTTTTGATAATAGATAGAAAATAAAGTACAAACATATTTTAAAAAGATATGTGATAATATACTTGGAATAATTTTCTAAGTATCGCAAGTTACCTTCACTTACCAGTTGCTTCTTCGTCCTCCCGCTTACCATCTGCATGACATAATCATGCAGACTGATCCCGGACTTGGAACTGGCTGCTCACTATTCCTACAATACTATCAATACATATATATAAATATATATATATATTTACAACGTCACAGATATAGTGAACAGGTGGGTTGCGAAACAGCAGGAGGACGACAATTGAAGTGCATGCTTCATAAATGGGAAAACAGAATATAAAAAAAAATAGGGACGGGCACTACAGTGTTATACCAACGACACGGCGTGTGATGCCAACACACAGTGCGATGGTGGGATGAAGAGAGAGAATAGCCAAATATATGTCGATATGACAATTACATATGCTGTAGTATGGTTGGAAACCACACATGACAAATCATATAAAATAGAATGCTATAAAGTAGCATACAGAAAAGGGGAAATGCACATACGCTTGACAAGCAGTTGCCGATGATGACTCAACACACACGTGTGACATGAAGTTGAATACAGTGAGTGTTTGTAATTGAAACACACGCAAAAGAGAGATACAATAGGACAGTAGCGTGAGCTTCAGAATAATACTTGCAAATGCACGACAAGCTGAAACCGTGCACCCATTAGCATGAAAAATATGTGGGAAAAAAGGAATGCATTATTGGTATACCTGGCAAGACTACTTGCATGTGCGCCAGTATACCTCCGAGAAAAAAACACGTGCAGGACATGCTGGTAACATGCCTGGCAAGTAAAATGGTCGCATGCATGCGCTCCAGCATGTTACCACCCAGTATACCTGGCAAGGAGAAAATTGCAACTCTTGCATGAGCTACAGTACACTGAATCAGACTGCGCGGCCCAATAAATAGTATACCTGGCAAGCCATCCGGTCTTGCAAGGGCTCTAGTATACTGCAGGAAATAAAAAAACTTATAATTTACCTGACAATGTTAGGAACTTGCCTCTTGAACGAGCTACAGAATATCATCAGTCAGCATACCTGAGAAGCCTGCAAAATACTTGCACATGCTACATTATGCTTATCGAGATATAAATATGGCTACCAAAACCCTCAGCAATGTACGTGACAAGAGGAACACGACGACGCTTGTTTGTGATCCCGTACACGCTGGGTTTAAAAGCACTCTCTCCAGCGAAATACATAACTATGTAGGCCTGACACAGAGCTGTTTTTCTTATTAAGCCTGATAACCATAGGGGACGGTATGTATGCCATCATCCAGGACTTGTATTTTGTCGTCCATCCATGAAAGAGCCAGTTTGTTTGATTGTTCTGTGTAAACTACATGCTTGTACGACCTAATACTAGCGACCTGCACTCTCATGCAGTGCTCGGCCAAAAGGATGCGCCGATAATCAAAAAAAATTATCGTCTTTTGAACTACGCACCTTTGTATCCCCTTCGCGCGTTTCCCTGCCGTATTCAGGCAGCGGTACGCATACAGTTTTGCCCTAAACCCGACAAACTCATAGATATCGTTACCCGCACATTCATCCTTGAACTTCCCAATTACCTTAGAATTGGTAGACGAGTAACAAAGATGAGTGGTCGGGTAGCCACTGGTGTAGAACTCCGACATGAGCGCCGGGTTTATGGCGAGTTTATGGCTATCAGTATCCATGTAAAGGAGGTTCACACTGCCCCCATAGCGCGCCCATATTACATCGTAGTAAAATCGTTACGTGAGTGTTTTTGAGAGGTCGAGTACGGCAAACCCAGCATATATGGAACTGTCAATCATAATGCTCTCTTGGCATAATTTGAGCAGGGACAATGTCTCATTGTAAATAGTCCTGCATTTAAATACAGGCTTTGCGATGAATTTCTTCGCCCGAACTTCTCTACTCACGAGTTCAATACGCTGTCGTTTACGCTTATTCTCCATATGTTTGCCGTACATTGCGTTATTAATTAACTTGTAAAAGTCCTTCTCGAAGGCGTTCGTGGCTGCCTGACGTTTTGACGTATTCAAGTGTATATAAGGCTTCAGCCACGGCTTCTGATGGAATTTGAAGGACTCGGTGAACAGCCTTCAGCCGTAACCCATGACACAATGCTTGCTTCAAATAAGTGTAATGCACGATATAATGAAGCTTGCTCTCCAGGGTCATCATGAGTTTTGTTTATTTTGACCCCGGGGNAAATAAGTGTAATGCACGATATAATGAAGCTTGCTCTCCAGGGTCATCATGAGTTTTGTTTATTTTGACCCCGGGGACACTAGTTCACTGGCAAGAATGGAAGTTCCATATGCTCTTCGTGAAGAGTGCGAGGGTACTCTACATCTACNGGGGACACTAGTTCACTGGCAAGAATGGAAGTTCCATATGCTCTTCGTGAAGAGTGCGAGGGTACTCTACATCTACCTCCAGTATGTAGCCGACATATCCGTCTTCCGGTACATCCATCACATCGATGTTCGTGCTGGTCCATTCGAAACCACCATAAGGCAGTGGCAGAGACATTGCCCAGCCATATAAGTTATTGGCATCTACATACTGCAGGTGGGTAGATGGCTTGTTGTCATCGTACGTGTCTGGTATATGCCTATTGTTCGCAACTGTGTGCCGCTTTATACATTGAGCCACCCCTCCCCAGATACCACATCAATAAACAGGAGGATATCATAGTCGCTAAGACAAGTCTAATTCCACCTGCGTCTTGTGCATCATTGCATCAAACGAGAACCTGGGAGCACTAACATAGCGCACACAGTGTGTTCTAGCCTTAGCTGAACGGCTTGCCTGATCACACCTTCAAACATTACACCTGCAAACGAGCGGGATTGCAACGCNGTTCTAGCCTTAGCTGAACGGCTTGCCTGATCACACCTTCAAACATTACACCTGCAAACGAGCGGGATTGCAACGCTACCATTTGGTCGTCGATTCTTGCGAAACAAGACAGTTGCAGAAATCCCCTCCACCCGGTCACTGAGCGGGGCTGCAGAACCACGCGTTTGATATAGGCCGGCGTCTGTCTGTCGTCGTGCGTCTTTCATTNCCGGTCACTGAGCGGGGCTGCAGAACCACGCGTTTGATATAGGCCGGCGTCTGTCTGTCGTCGTGCGTCTTTCATTTTTAGTCCTTTTGGCGACCCGACCAGCGAAGCTGACCAGGAAGATGGGGTGTGCCCGGTCGTCGCTAACCGTCTCTTAGAATCAGCCTCTGGCAACATTAACAAGGTGATGACTTTCCAGATAGGGTTAAATAACATGGTGTGAGTTAAATATAATGACTAATAATATTAAATTCAATGTAAAGCTCCCCGATCAATGGTAGCATAAATANCATGGTGTGAGTTAAATATAATGACTAATAATATTAAATTCAATGTAAAGCTCCCCGATCAATGGTAGCATAAATAGATATTATAAAAGCTTAATGTTAATAAAACTCATCTTATATTTTCTGTGCTCTACCGAAGTCATTGAGTGATTATTCAGTTACGCCCCCAGCATCTTTCATGTACGAATTGGCTGAAAAGCTAGTTCGTAACAATGGTGGAGACTTGATTTCTCCCTACCCTCTCGCTGCCTTGCATCATATTCTCTACCATCCACCCCCATTTCAATAAATTCCCCACCCACCCACGCTAATTTCCATAATAATAATAGCAAACTNCTTCTCTACCATCCACCCCCATTTCAATAAATTCCCCACCCACCCACGCTAATTTCCATAATAATAATAGCAAACTTTCAGCCACGTCCACTTTTAACCTTAAAACTTTAAAGCGGCAGTCCAATTTAAATAATGTCATAATGTCTACTTTTAAAATGCCTCAGGTTTAAATAGTAATTTAACTTTTACGACCCCATATCTAAACATACAAAGCTGAAACCTAATTAACAAACGTTATAAAAATGTAAAGAATTTCCGTGTAAACTGCACGTCCCTAGTTGCATATATTCACATGTAAACAATTTGTCTCTACTATACCAAGCTAGTAATACAAATGAATATGTATATCTCCTGTGTGCGCTGGATTTAGATATTTGCAATTTAACTATTACTGTGATAGTAATTCGTAATCCTATAAGCATTTTCAGTACAGTAACTTTCAACTCATGCTAATTTTAATAAACTCCATGCTATACACCATATTGTACATAATTAGCTATTACTGTGCGCAGATAAAATAAATATATTTTATTCATCTTTCCCCTCAGTATACATACTATATATTTAAGAAACTTCTCATATCATTCTTAGAAATAAGGTATGCCAGTTAACTATGACAATTTTGTACGCTGTTAGAATGCCCATATTGTATTATGAGTTACCAACCAGAAGGTCGATATATCGTTGACCCGAGACGACTTATTCCCTCGTCAGCGCTTCCTCGCGGCTCAAGCGCCTCTGGGCGCGAGAAAAAAAAAAGTGTGCTAGCGCACTCCACGCAGTTAGAAATTGCCGAGCCGACACATTACGTTGTCAGCATTTCTCCGCGGCACGAGCACCGCTGTGTTGCGAAGTCGCATGCAAAAGCGCGCCATGCAACCTTTAAACTTATTGTTCTAGTTTAAGTTTCTCATACTATCAATATTTTCACGTANAGGACGATATATCGTTGACCCGAGACGACTTATTCCCTCGTCAGCGCTTCCTCGCGGCTCAAGCGCCTCTGGGCGCAAGAAAAAAAAAAGCGTGCCAGCGCACGCCACGCAGTTAGAAATTGCCGATCCGACACATTACGTTGTCAGCATTTCTCCGTGGCACGAGCGCCGCTGTGTTGCGAAGTCGCGTGCAAAAGCGCGCCATGCAACCTTTAAACTTATTGTTCTAGTTTAAGTTTCTCATACTATCAATATTTTCACGTATTTCCCACAAGCCTGTGCTATAAGGAAACGGGGAGAATGAATACCGTTGGGTTTACGCATTTTTGCGATCCGAGGACTTAGCCAATTCTCGTGGCTTCCGGACGTGCTAGCGACACGCCATGCCAGTCATACTGTATTGTTTGATGTGCAGACTGCTGAACCTGATGTGAGAAGGATTAATTGTGTGCAATGTTAAGGGTATTTAACGAAATGGTAATAGTGNGTGCAGACTGCTGAACCTGATGCGAGAAGGATTAATTTGTGCAATGTTAAGGGTATTTAACGAAATGGGAATAGTGCCTGAGACGCACCCACTTCGACTGTGTTTGTCTGTTCACGGTTTACCCACATCCACCCAATTGTAAGGAGTACTTACCCAGGAGGTCAAACCTTTCGTTTCGCGTGAGACGCGGAGCAATCTTTGGGCCTCTGGCGGAGTTGTGACCCGACCAGAGAGGCCTATTTTCTGTGCTCTACTAGCCTTGAAAGAGTTCAGGCAGTAGGGGCGCAATTGGATTTTTGCTGTGGGTCTTTTTTCTACTACACAGTACTTTGAAAGTATACCACGAGGGTACTGTCGTTTTTGACCTCCAGGGAGTAAGTCATTGAGTGCAGATTTCCCCAACCCCTGTATGCCACCCCTTTGTGTGAAAGTAGAAGTGTAATTATTCTGTCTTTAATTACTCATATATGTTCTTTTCCTCTCTACTATATTCTATTTGCATAATAAGTGTCATTATGTTTTACTTATACTATGTGTTGATGTCCCTCGGCTTTCTTAACATGCTATACGTTCTGCTCCTCTTCATTCCAATCTTAACTTTTTATTAAGCAATGTAATTAAAGTATACTTATGCTATGTGTTGGTGTCCAGCGTACATATTAACATTTTAATAATTATGAGTTTATCAGCGCACACAGCTAACTAAAATAATTTATTTTTCTGGAAAAGAAAAAGAAAAACAAACTTGTATTAAAATAGGCTAACTAAGAACTGGATAAAAACAGTAACTTCACCATAAAGTTGTAACATCAGTTAGTATTCATATACCGCCCGAGATAACAGTTGATGACAGTCTAAAAATAAATAAGTTTTAACTCACGTTTAAATACATAAACTTCCATGGTCGGACACACCCAAGTAAATTTAATAACATCAGGAATAAATAACCAATTTCATTTTGAATAACCATAATCTGCAATATAACAATTAGAGCCCTATTAATTATTTGAGGGAAAATTTTATATAAGATGTTTTGACAAACTGTGCAGGTATTCTGCTAATACATTTCATTGTAAGTTTCAGAACAACGGTACCGCAAGCTTCATGTTCCACAGCAACCAGCAGTGNCTATTAGAGCCCTATTAATTATTTGAGGGAAAATTTTATATAAGATGTTTTGACAAACTGTGCAGGTATTCTGCTAATACATTTCATTGTAAGTTTCAGAACAACGGTACCGCAAGCTTCATGTTCCACAGCAACCAGAAGTGAGGTCACACACCTCTCAACCAAAGTTTCTCCGGAGGTCGGCACACGCAACGCCCACGTGAACACCAGTCCTGACGTCACGCGAAACAACCTCAACACCGCGCTCACAGCCGTCAGCACTACCGCTTAACCAGCTCGCGAGTCGTACGATAATTTATTTACAGGTAACCTGCGGTTCACATATTTTACATGCACCACTCACACCACGCCCTGTGGGTACCTAACAGTAACACACAACTAGAATTTTACTTTAAAAAGTTTTAATTGCAAACAAAACAAAAAAAAAATTAGCGATTGCTAATAGGAGGCCTCCGAACGATGTTTAAAATGTATTATGTATAATAACAGTAAAAAGATAAACCAGTTTTAAGATACAAAAGCAGTTAAACAAATGACATACTCCACTGCTTATAAAAAAAAAGAGATTATTTTTTTAAAAATGAAACTACTCAAGTAACAAATAAAGAAATTGTAAGAGTATACGTCCTAAAATAGAGACATCTCAATTATAATACTTTATATATAACTGTAATTTAAGATTTTAATTTTTATAGAAATACCATTTGTAAAATTCACCATATTCAATAGACATTATTATCTGATACTGAAACATATTTCTTATATAATAAGTATNTAAACAAATGACATACTCCACTGCTTATAAAAAAAAGAGATTATTTTTTTAAAAATGAAACTACTCAAGTAACAAATAAAGAAATTGTAAGAGTATACGTCCTAAAATAGAGACATCTCAATTATAATACTTTATATATAACTGTAATTTAAGATTTTAATTTTTATAGAAATACCATTTATAAAATTCACCATATTCAATAGACATTATTATCTGATACTGAAACATATTTCTTATATAATAAGTAACATTTATTAATTTAACATTTTGTTTGTTATAAGTACGTATCCGTTCCGTTTCCCTCTTAAGTATTGAAACGTAAAAAAAAAAGCAGCTGCAGCGTTTATTTTCTTTTTGCATTTTTACAATAATTAATTAAATTATTTTCTACATTTCNTAATTTAACATTTTGTTTGTTATAAGTACGTATCCGTTCCGTTTCCCTCTTAAGTATTGAAACGTAAAAAAAAAAAAAGCAGCTGCAGCGTTTATTTTCTTTTTGCATTTTTACAATAATTAATTAAATTATATTCTACATTTCGATACCATCCCATCAGTGTCCTAACCCAGTGACGTCACGTACCGTTTAGTATGTAACAATTCTCAGTGATCTAAAATGTATTAATTTTTCGGCACGTCTATTTTCTGTACAACTGTACGTAATAATTGTTGTAACGGGAAGAGCAGTTAACTTACCAAATTTAAATTATTTTCATAGTTAAATATTTTTTATATTTTCATTGTGGTAATGAGCCACTCCAAGTAGGGCTTAGAGACTCATGAAAGGCTGTCTGATGCATTCGCGAACCGCCTGCGAGACGTCTGCCGTGCTCGCGTGGAAGACAATCTGCACACCCAGCGGAAATGCAAATGCAAGGCGCGCAAGGCCACTGTAAACACACCGCCCAGCAGTCATCGGCCCAAGGACTGCACGACGGAAATAGGCAGTTCATTATACCTCAATTATCTGTCTGCTTTAATTCCTTTCACAGAATGTTTCCTACCGTAGCGAAGATGACTTCAACCCTATCCATATTCCTGCTGCCACAACATGAACCCCGCAACTCACCGTCGCCTACATAATATACACGGACTCTAGGGCGAGATGAGGGCATCTCGCTAGTGAACATTGGGGGAGATGTTATGGTGTGGTAAGGCCTTAGCTGAACGGCTTGCCTGATCACACCTTCAAACATTAAACCTGCAAATGAGCGGGATTGCAACGCTACCATTTGGTCGTCGATTCTTGCGAAACAAGACAGTTGCAGAAATCCCCTCCACCCGGTCACTGAGCGGGGCCGCAGAACCACGCGTTTGATATAGGCCGGCGTCTGTCTGTCGTCGTGCGTCTTTCATCTTTAGTCCTTTTGGCGACCCGACCAGCGAAGCTGACCAGGAAGATGGGGTGTGTCCGACCGGCGTTAACCGTCTCATAGAATCAGCCTCTGGCAACATTAACAAGGTGATGACTTTCCAGATAGGGTTAATTTAAAATGGCGTGAGTTAAGTATAATGATTAATAATAACAAATTCAATGTAAATCTCCCNTTCCAGATAGGGTTAATTTAAAATGGCGTGAGTTAAGTATAATGATTAATAATAACAAATTCAATGTAAATCTCCCCGGGTCAATGGTAACATAAATAGGTATTGTAGAAGCTTAATGTTAATAAAACTTATCTTATACTGTTGTGCTCTACCGAAGTGATTATTGAGTTACGCCCCCAGCATCTTTCATGTACGAATTGGCTGANTTCCAGATAGGGTTAATTTAAAATGGCGTGAGTTAAGTATAATGATTAATAATAACAAATTCAATGTAAATCTCCCGGGGTCAATGGTAACATAAATAGTTATTGTAAAAGCTTAATGTTAATAAAACTCATCTTATACTGTTGTGCTCTACCGAAGTGATTATTGAGTTACGCCCCCAGTATCTTTCATGTACGAATTGGCTGAAAAGCTAGTTCGTAATAGACTGCATATCACTAAAATGAGAAGTTAAAATAACATTATATAACCACCTTTAGAAAATTAATATTGAAGGGCTTTTGTTGTTTCACATCACTAAAATATTCATGTATGCCGACTGAATTTCAAAACAGACGAATAGCATCCAGGTGACATACGTACTGCGAAATATTACATTAAATGCATGTTTTTGGGTTAATATCGCGATTCAGGTAGGAAGTTTTCTCTCAACGATAGTAATTTTTTTATTTGTATCTTTTTAAAAACTGATTTGTTCGCATGGTAAATTTTAAGGCTATGGAATAAATGGTGATATTTATATTATATTAGTGTTTGTTAATAATTCCAGTACGAATATATTCTGAATCAGCTCATCTTAACTTAAGAATACATCGTGGAGTAATGGTTAGCATGCTGGGCTCTCACTACANATCGTGGAGTAATGGTTAGCATGCTGGGCTCTCACTACAAGGGGTGTAAGCTCGCGTCCCCTTCCTTGCTCTTATAAGCATGAGATTTCCATGTCATATTATATGTTTAATAGTGAAGAAAACGTAATTTAAAAACTAAGAAAAGTTGAGAACGATGATNTTATATTATATTAGTGTTTGTTAATAATTCCAGTACGAATATATTCTGAATCAGCTCATCTTAACTTAAGAATACACCGTGGAGTAATGGTTAGCATGCTGGGCTCTCACTACAAGGGGTGTAAGCTCGCGTCCCCTTCCTTGCTCTTATAAGCATGATATTTCCATGTCATATTATATGTTTAATAGTGAAGAAAACGTAATTTAAAAACTAAGAAAAGTTGAGAACGATGATAAGAATAATTTTTTTAAGAGATAGTGTTTACATATGGTAGAAGCATGGCTAGCCATCAGTAGGCCATCTGGTGGCTGTGAAATGTTACATCGATGCGCCATTGATGTTGTAAGCATATGGGCCATGCTTGGGCCATTTGTGCTCACCACACCTGGGCCAGTTATGAGCAGAGTATAGCTAGTTAGTGGTGCCACTTCAGGACCAGCAATGATGCCGGGTGAAAGCCAGCTGTTGACCAACTGTATGCCGGTTTGGCATCCGACTGTAAACCATAAATGGGCCATATGTGTTTTGCTACATGGGCGATGTAATACAATTTAATTAGTGTTGTGTATGTCGCCAACATACGTTAATTAACTTCCAGTGTTTTGTAATGTAATTTGTTTTGTAAATAAAGGGTTTGTTGTATTTTATGCATTTTTCTGGCACCGACTTTGGCAAATGTTTGCCGAAGCCGGCGCAATTTCTTCAGTTACGATTCAGAACCCGGACCAAATGGCAGTGTGGGAGCATGTGTCTGCGTGACCCCCCTCCCCCTCAGCAAATTCAACTTTTGACTGTTACCATCTTAAATATACTTAATGTATGGAACATTTTAAGCATTTAGTACTGAGGAGTGGATCGTCTGCCTCCTGAGACTCCCGTCCGGGTCTTAGAATGCCGCACAACTAACATTTCATTGTATGGCTTTGCACAAATTCTCTGATTAAGTTATCGGCCGGCCGGGCGCTGAACCTGTGTGCTTTCCTATAATTGTAAGTACGTGTTTGTGAACTGTACAATGGAAAATATTAGTAAGAAAATTTTTACCATTAGTTGAGTCTTTTCTTGGTTATTTGGACATTGCACCCACTTGCAGAAAAGTTTNTTAGTAAGAAAATTTTTACCATTAGTTGAGTCTTTTCTTGGTTATTTGGACATTGCACCCACTTGCAGAAAAGTTTCAAGGAAACATAATTTAACGGCGTGTGAGATGGCCACAACAGTCTCACATACAGGTTTGTAATACATGTTGATGCAATATTTATTATGCCAGGTAGGCCCAAAGTGTATTACTTCCACCATCTACATCTAGAGAAACAACTTCATCTGACCGAGAACTACCAGAGACCCTCATTAACTAATGCTCTTGAGTTATGGCGCTGGTAAACCTTAAAATTTTACCCTCTTCAATCCAACAAGATAAGGTAGGGACATCCATCTCATCCCTGGGTCTCCCCACTGTGTTGATCCACTGCATTGCCCAACCAAATTATCTGACATTATCAAACTAGTTTTCAACCCGGAGTTGCACTTTAACCACAGATAATGGCACCACACACAATATGCACAGTTTTGTAAAGCTACTTAGCGACCAAGGGTGGTGTCAGAGCTATGGTAGGACATCGTGTGGTAGGCTCATTTGTCATTGTAGAGGTGTACTGAAATGTAATGCAATGACATAGCAGTCGGATTCTCTGTCGATATACTCACCAATGTGGGTGATCGACATGGTGTTTACCTGTCAGCATCACACAACATGCAATATGCTCTGTTTCGGGCACTGGACATGTAATCGATGAAGTAAGTGCCAGTTCTTCAGCATGAAATGCAGCAGCTATATTGTTGTACTAGGAGCGTGAGAGCTTCATTAAGAATTTATTTAAAAAGTANCTTCAGCATGAAATGCAGCAGCTATATTGTTGTACTAGGAGCGTGAGAGCTTCATTAAGAATTTATTTAAAAAGTAGGAGACTGCTATGATTAATATAGTATGGAGCTACGCCTTGATTCTCCTAGAAGACAGAACTGTTGTGGTGTGGATTATCTCGACACTTGATAGCCTATTCTTTCCATTTGAACTCATCCATGACAAAGATCATGGTAGCTAATGCTTGGGTGATTTAAAACAAAGTCATTGTGTTTTGCAGCTTAAATATTCGGTCACAGTTTATGCATATTGGGCAGTAGGATTGGAGTCGCGATGGAGAGGCTAATAGTAACTTGCACATTTTTAATTGGTGATAGGTCTGGCGAAGTGGCTGGCCATACCAGAGTATATATGGCTTCAAGGCATGCTCCTGAGATTGTAATCGGACACCCCGCCTACAGCGGAGTTCACTATAGAATAGTTATATATATTAATAAAATACATAAAGATTAATTAAGCACCAGGAATAGATGCCATCAGTCCAAAAGTACTCAAGAGATTTTACCATAAAACTAAGACAAGACCTCGTGATACTAATAAATTACTGCTTACAGCAAATATGTTTTTCAGATGCTTGCAAAAAAGGAATACTCAAGATCCGTTATAAAAGAGGTGATAAGGACCCTACCTAGGAAAAATCATAAAGGTCCCTCACGCTTCTCTGAGTAATAGGAAGTATTTTGGAGATATTGATAAACTTACGACTATCAACCATCTTGGAGGCGACAGAGTTATTACATCACAAACAATGTGGATTTAGTATACGAATGGGTATGGAACGAGCTGTGCTTGATGTTATAAAAAATAGAGGCAACAAGATAATCATGCGTTCTAGGATATTCCTAGACTCAGTGGAGCTTTCGATGATGCACTGTGGCAGGATGTACTCTGAAGTGAGGGAAGAGTGAAGAGATTTGGAAGACTCTTAACATCGAAGTCTTGAGAGCCTATGAAGGTGATTGAGATGAGTATGAAGCAGTACCGGAATGAAAGAGTGGGGGAAACGGGATATCCCCGAGAAAACCCGCTGACTAACGGCATCGAAAATGCGAAAATCCGGAGTGACTCGGCCGGGGATTGAACCCGGATCGCCTTGGTGGGAGGCCAGCAGGCTAACCACTCAGCCACCGTTGCCCCATGTACTCTGGAGGCTCAAACAAATAGAAGTGTCCAATTGAACTGTAAGGGGATAATAAAATCATTCTTTAAATACAGAAGAAGTATCTACGAAGCAAACTAAGTCTGTGGTAACAAAATAATGACAAGAGTGTCCACGTGGGTGTGTCCAAAAACCTCTACTGTGGAAAATTCTATTCGACACAATAATGAAAATAAATTTAGCAGAGGAATGTGTATGGTATCTTCACAAATACAAATGATGCGCAGATAGTGATACCAGCATGGACCAGAAGAGAATTAAAAACCAAAGCCGAAGAGATCCTGATGAAATTTGAAGAGTGGGGAAAACGAGTGTAGCTGAATTTCTCAGTGGCGTAAACAAATGCAATGCTTATGAAAGGGAATTTTCAGTGGTACCCAGTAATAAGATTTAATGGATGGCCTGTAAAATTATGAAAGAAGGTAAATTACCTAACAGTGATTATATAATAAGCCGTCTTTCCAAGAACATATAAAATATCTTATGGAGAATGCAGTGTTCCAGTTAACCACGATGAGAGCAATTTCAACAATATCATGTCCTCGGAATTAAGACCATGACAACACTTTATAAAAGCATATTCCTTGGGATCGCATTAAATGGAGCAGTGGTTTGGTATCCCAATACCAGACAAGAGCAAGCACAAAGATTATTACTGAATACTCAGAAAAAAGTGTTACTGAAGATCATAAAATATTACCGAACAAATTCTNCTTCAGCATGAAATGCAGCAGCTATATTGTTGTACTAGGAGCGTGAGAGCTTCATTAAGAATTTATTTAAAAAGTAAGAGACTGCTATGATTAATATAGTATGGAGCTACGCCTTGATTCTCCTAGAAGACAGAACTGTTGTGGTGTGGATTATCTCGACACTTGATAGCCTATTCTTTCCATTTGAACTCATCCATGACAAAGATCATGGTAGCTTATGCTTGGGTGATTTAAAACAAAGTCATTATGTTTTGCAGCTTAAATATTCGGTCACAGTTTATGCATATTGGGCAGTAGGATTGGATTCGCGATGGAGAGGCTAATAGTAACTTGCACATTTTTAATTGGTGATAGGTCTGGCGAAGTGGCTGGCCATACCAGAGTATATATGGCTTCAAGGCATGCTCCTGAGATTGTAATCGGACACCCCGCCTACAGCGGAGTTCACTATAGAATAGTTATATATATTAATAAAATACATAAAGATTAATTAAGCACCAGGAATAGATGCCATCAGTCCAAAAGTACTCAAGAGATTTTACCATAAAACTAAGACAAGACCTCGTGATACTAATAAATTACTGCTTACAGCAAATATGTTTTCCAGATGCTTGCAAAAAAGGAATACTCAAGATCCGTTATAAAGGAGGTGATAAGGATCCTACCTAGGAAAAATCATAATGGCCCCTCACGCTTCTCTGAGTAATAGGAAGTATTTTGGAGATATTGATAAACTTACGACTATCAACCATCTTGGAGGCGACAGAGTTATTACATCACAAACAATGTGGATTTAGTAAACGAATGGGTATGGAACGAGCTGTGCTTGATGTTATAAAAAATAGAGGCAACAAGATAATCATGTGTTCTAGGATATTCCTAGACTCAGTGGAGCTTTCGATGATGCACTGTGGCAGGATGTACTCTGAAGTGAGGGAAGAGTGAAGAGATTTGGAAGGCTCTTAACATCGAAGTCTTGAGAGCCTATGAAGGTGATTGAGATGAGTATGAAGCAGTACCGGAATGAAAGAGTGGGGGAAACGGGATATCCCCGAGAAAACCCGCTGACTAACGGCATCGAAAATGCGAAAATTCGGAGTGACTCGGCCGGGGATTGAACCCGGATCGCCTTGGTGGGAGGCCAGCAGGCTAACCACTCAGCCACCGTTGCCCCATGTACTCTGGAGGCTCAAACAAATAGAAGTGTCCAATTGAACTGTAAGGGGATAATAAAATCATTCTTTAAATACAGAAGAAGTATCTACGAAGCAAACTAAGTCTGTGGTAACAAAATAATGACAAGAGTGTCCACGTGGGTGTGTCCAAAAACCTCTACTGTGGAAAATTCTATTCGACACAATAATGAAAATAAATTTAGCAGAGGAATGTGTATGGTATCTTCACAAATACAAATGATGCGCAGATAGTGATACCAGCATGGACCAGAAGAGAATTAAAAACCAAAGCCGAAGAGATCCTGATGAAATTTGAAGAGTGGGGAAAACGAGTGTAGCTGAATTTCTCAGTGGCGTAAACAAATGCAATGCTTATGAAAGGGAATTTTCAGTGGTACCCAGTAATAAGATTTAATGGATGGCCTGTAAAATTATGAAAGAAGGTAAATTACCTAACAGTGATTATATAATAAGCCGTCTTTCCAAGAACATATAAAATATCTTATGGAGAATGCAGTGTTCCAGTTAACCACGATGAGAGCAATTTCAACAATATCATGTCCTCGGAATTAATACCATGACAACACTTTATAAAAGCATATTCTTTGGGATCGCATTAAATGGAGCAGTGGTTTGGTATCCCAATACCAGACAAGATCAAGCACAAAGATTATTACTGAATACTCAGAAAAAAGTGTTACTGAAGATCATAAAATATTACCGAACAAATTCTNTCAAGCACAAAGATTATTACTGAATACTCAGAAAAAAGTGTTACTGAAGATCATAAAATATTACCGAACAAATTCTACCGAAGTATTACAAGTGATGATGGGAGTGACCCCCCTAGAAATTTTAGCAGATGAGACAGGCTCACTACTAGGAGAAACGAATAAGATAACAGTACCGATATTAAAAAAGAGTAAGAAAGTAGAAGAGCCCCTTCGAATCTGGCAGAAGAGGTGGGACATATCGGAGAAGGAAAGAGTTACCTATCACATATTTCCAAATATCAAGGAACGAATTAGAAATCATTTGCCCACGACATATTATATTTTAAGACAGGTAATAACTGAACATGGGAATTTCAAACATACTTTATGGATTTAAATTCGCGGACTCTCTTTTTTTTTCAGTCTGTGGAATGAATGACACTGCCTCAGCATGTGACTATTAATATTCCAAAAATTGAAGATACCAGAACTGTATTATTACAAAAAACTACAAGTAGATGATTAAGACTATAGAATAATGATGTCTCAAACGAAATCGGAAATACTAGGAGAATTTGCAAGGAAAGTGATTACCATATTAGAAGAATTTGACACAGGAATATAGATGAATCCTCGTTTCTTGTCGTTGTAATCCTATTACATATTTTCCTACTTAATTGGTATTTTGCCAAATAATTTTTTTTCTTATTGGAAAATTTTCTAGTTATGCCTAATACTGTTGTTTATTCAATTAGAAGTTGTAAAACTAAGTTTATCTTCTTAAAATTGTGTAATTTTTAAATATTTACCTGTTATTTTCTNATTCAATTAGAAGTTGTAAAACAAAGTTTATCTTCTTAAAATTGTGTAATTTTTAAATATTTACCTGTTATTTTCTATTATACTATTTGTTAAAAAAAAATTTTTCTTGACATTTATTAATTATATCCATACATAATATTGTGTGAATACTTCATTGCAGTTAGCAAAATGAGAANATTCAATTAGAAGTTGTAAAACTAAGTTTATCTTCTTAAAATTGTGTAATTTTTAAATATTTACCTGTTATTTTCTTTTATACTATTTGTTAAAAAAATTTTTTTCTTGACATTTATTAATTATATCCATACATAATATTGTGTGAATACTTCATTGCAGTTAGCAAAATGAGAAANTTTTTCTTGACATTTATTAATTATATCCATACATAATATTGTGTGAATACTTCATTGCAGTTAGCAAAATGAGAAATGTCATTAGTGTATTATTATATGTCTTTCGCGACTTTCGAGTTATGTATCGATTAGGCGCACGAGACTATGAAGTCCGAAGCATACCGAGGTATATATTGGTTTCCGCTCAGGTTACTTCCTTGGACTCCCTCGCCGATAACTCCTACACATAAATTTATTAAGATATCAACAGAGGTTAACAGCTATAAATACGAGCCCGGGGAAGCTAAAACGTACCCAGCAGCCCGCCATCAGGTCAATGATTTGACCCAAGTCTGTGTTGCAAACCCACTAAATGAGCTATGGGAAGTTCGGTTCATGCTCTCGTGACAGTGCGGCCTTTCGGGGGCAAATGAGAGGTTGGCGGTGGTTATTTCCTTCTTCTTCGCATTCTCGCTATACAGCATGTAGTCTGCTCAATTTATTATTCTTGTGGAATCTTTATTCATCCTTGTGATGAAATAGTGTTTTATACACCGTTTTGAGTAAGTTTGTTTGCGGATATTTTATTTTATTCAGACGTGATCGTATTTTGAGTTTACGTTCCTTTTTTAAAATTTTTTTCTATTTTTTGCTGTACAGCGGTTCGCCTGGTGGCGTAACCTCGTGGCCAACTTTTTCATTCTTATTGGGATGTAAGCCGCCACCAAATCGTGACGTGATCGTTTTGGACCACGATTCCACTTCTTTGGCCAGCACCGCAGTAATGTCTGTAATGCCTGTTCGACCAACAAGTAAACTCTAAAATATTTTTGCCTGCTGAATGTGCTCGGGAGTGCTCCAAAATGTCTGTCTTCTGACGCGTATGACGTTAAATAATTTATTGGACTGTTCATCTACAAATTTTATCTCGTTTAAACTTAATTAAAAGAAAGTAACGACGTATAAAAAATAATTTATCTGTGAGGAATAATTTTAATTGAAGCGAGCGCTGTTACCCGATGATATAGTCATGGCTAAAATATAATNTAATTTATCTGTGAGGAATAATTTTAATTGAAGCGAGCGCTGTTACCCGATGATATAGTCATGGCTAAAATATAATTTAATAATTTAACAAAAGGAGATTATAACTTGTTCAATACTCTGCATAAAAAAACAAAAAATATCTTTAAATAGAGAAGAAAAAAAAATTTGTTACCTGTTGTTAAGGGAAGATAAAATTTTTTTTATAACATTTGTTTAAAAATAATTACTATTGTATTATTTATTTCATTAATTATCACCCATGGCCAATACAATTTTATAACTATAAAGTTGTGTTGATAAAAAAAAAGGATTTAAACTACATCCGAAGGGTACCTAATATTATATAAATATATATATATACTAGCTGTGCCCGCGGCTCCGCTCGCATGGACTACGGAATTATTGTTTAGGTTTTTTTTAAAATAAGGTTCTCCCCCTCCCTCCATCTAACGATGCTTCCACCCGTCGCCACCATTGCTCTCTACGTCCGCGTACGGTAAACCGACNTAATTTATCTGTGAGGAATAATTTTAATTGAAGCGAGCGCTGTTACCCGATGATATAGTCATGGCTAAAATATAATGTAATAATTTAACAAAAGGAGATTATAACTTGTTCAATACTCTGCATAAAAAAAACAAAAAATATCTTTAAATAGAGAAGAAAAAAAAAATTGTTACCTGTTGTTAAGGCAAGATAAAATTTTTTTATAACATTTGTTTAAAAATAATTACTATTGTATTATTTATTTCCTTAATTATCACCCATGGCTAATACAATTTTATAACTATAAAGTTGTGTTGATAAAAAAAAAGGATTTAAACTACATCCGAAGTGTACCTAATATTATATAAATATATATATACTAGCTGTGCCCGCGGCTCCGCTCGCATGGACTACGGAATTATTGTTTAGGTTTTTTTAAAATAAGGTTTTCCCCCTCCCTCCATCTAACGATGCTTCCACCCGTCGCCACCATTGCTCTCTACGTCCGCGTACGGTAAACCGACTAGCGAAAGTAAATTTTTTGAGATATTTTCTCGCGATAAATAGTAGCCAATATAAACTTGTAGCCGTCCAACTATTTCTGTGCAAGAAATTACATCTATCTGTTGCTAGGTTGCGACGTTGCATTGTTATTGCGTTTGTGTATTTTTTCATTTTCCACTACGAATTTCCCCAAGGGAATGAGCAATTTTCTCGGTTTAAAAAGTAGCATATGTCACTTCCCGGCCCTCCAACTATCTCTGTGCAAAAATTGGCGTCGATCCGTTGCTCCGTTGCGACATGGAAGGACAAACAAACAAACAAACACACTTTCGCATTCATATAATAGTTAGGCTATATATAGCAGGGACCTATATATTTTTCAGTTACATATCAATCGATAAGTTATTTTCCATATCGATACTTATCGATATATTGATAAGTATCACCATATCTATGAGTATCGATATATCGGTATATCGAGCATTGACGCAGCATTGTACCCCGAGCGCTAATTTTACGAAATTTCTTTTTGAGGGAATGAGATATTTTTTTGTGATAAAAAGTAGCCTATGTCAACTTTTACTGCAGTACAGAAGCGCAGCCGCCAATCTTTCATGGTACGGCCTGAGTGAAGTAGCGCAGGGGCAAGCGAATACATTCGCGTTCGGGAGAACCGGGGTTCGAATCCCAGTCCCGCCATTCTCATTTTGGCTTTCCATGGCTTCCCGAAATCGTTCCAGGCGAATAGAGACATGCGCCCAGTAAATTTGGTAATGAAGGAGGGAAAAGTTTTATCTCTGGTAAAAACACTTATTAGTATTTCTCTGTTATAGAAAGATATATGCTTCCGCAGAGTTTTTTTTAGGTCTTTTTATTTTACACAATTCTTTACTATATGATATTGTTCCATATTTAACAGTTTAGACAGCGTATTGCAAGAGAGCGCGCAGGCGGCAAACTTTTTTCCGACTTGATTCACTATTATTATTGTTTGTAAATTTTTTGAGATATTTTCTCAATATAAAAAGTGGCCAATATCACCTTTCAGCCCTCCAACTATTTTTGTGCAAGAAGTTACGTCGATCTGTTGCTCGGTTGCGATGTTACATTGTTGACGTTGTATTGTTGACGTTGCATTGTTATTCCGTTTGTGTACTTTTTCATTTTCCAATAAGAATTTTAATAAAAAATTTAAGTAAGATATTTTCTCGGGATAAAAATTAGCTTATGTCACTTCCCGGTCCTCCATTTATCTCTGTGCAAAACATCACGTCAATCCGTTGCTCCGTTGCAACGTGANTTTCGGGATAAAAATTTGCTTATGTCACTTCCCGGTCCTCCATTTATCTCTGTGCAAAACATCACGTCAATCCGTTGCTCCGTTGCAACGTGAAAGAGGGACAAACAAACATCCAAACACACTTTCGCGTATATAGATATATATACACACTTTTTGTAATAAGTAAAACAGGAGCATACCCATAATTTATGCTACCAATAGCGAACACTATTCTACACAGGAATCTAGATCCCACCTTCCATATATGTGCCATCCTTGTGTTCTAATGAGAGTACCTATGACTTCTCATGTAATAGCAGAGTGTGGGTCCTGTTGTAGGTAGGGGTTGTTTTATTTGTGCATGCTTGTTGCATGTGTCCCTTTGAGACTTGGGCATGTGCAAATTGAGTTGGTGAGAGCTCTGTGCTTTTACATTTAAGTTAGGTTAAGTGTGTTTTTTTCTTGTGTTTTTATGTAATTTTGTAGTAAACTGGTACCATGGCTTTTTTTGTTGTGCCAGAAATCCTTTTAAAACATGAATGCCAGTATGAGTGCATCAGATGTGTACAAGCACATGAAAAAACAGCAGCAGCATTTAGAAGTGCATTGCATATTTAAAATGTCCCTATTTGTTTGGACGAGTTGTCAGAGTTTGATTTAGATGCAGAGTATCGTACCTGCACTACTAAGACAATTTCATTACAATAGTTTTTTGAAATTCTTAGTGAAGATGATACATGTTACTCATACGCCAGGTTAAAAAACAGTTTAGCATGCCTTAAAATATGTGCTCAAAATCTTTTGACCAAGTTTTGAGAGCATTTGTCAGATGCTCAGTTAAAGTAACTTGAGAGCATTGTGGCCCAGACACAGTACCTCTTTGAGGCTGTGTCTAGTTTGGAGTCACTCTCTATCAATGTTATTGATCACAGTAACGAGGATGTTCCTACCACATCCATCACCTCAGTCACCCAACAGTTTGCTGGAGTTTATGTTAGCCCACCATTCCACCATGGTCCAAATACCACCCAACCTATTGCGGTTAACATAGTTGGCAACCCACCCATTTTCACCCTTCCTTTAACCACCATTCCATCCACTACCATCCACAACACATAATCTGTCCAAACCTCATACTCATTCCATCCGACCACTGTTTTCAGTACATCTGTGCACATGTCATCTTCACCATCACACATGTATTAATCTGTTTTTAGTAAAATCACACACCCAGTTGAAAACACGTGGCTTAACTTCCCTGCTACTGATGGTCTTAATGTTCCCAACATTTTTAGAGTTTTTGAAAGTCATTGTCAAACTTCATCAGATTAAGATAGTGCTACAGGCACAACTTCTTGAATTCATTTACCATTGTACTCAATGTCCGCTTAGTGAACGGACTGGTTTAGCAATGTCACAACATGTTACATTTGATGCCTTCCATTCTGATATTGTAAATTCCTCTATCCCCTCAAGGTTGCGTGCTCAGTTGCAACTGAGAAGGTTTAATCGTTTACAAGATCCTGAGGAGGCCTTTTATGTGTATGTAAGCAGTATTAATAAGGCTTCCATCATATTACATTTAAATCTCACAGAATCTGAAGTGGTCAATACCATATTAGGAAGCTTAGAAGCTCAAGAGCGTTCTCGTTTTTTTTTTTAAACCCAGCAGTTTTGCTGAATTGGATAGGGCATGTATACACTTCCAGACCATAGAAATGCTGACCAAAAAGGCTAGCATATTTTTAGGCCACACAAATCATTTTGAGGTACTAACAGAAAGAAAATGCCTCATGATTCTTCCACCCATACTGTCACTGATAGAAAAGAGCAGAAACAGAAACCGAAGGATGACAAACCTCCTTCACCTTCTGATCTTCTTGCACATGTCAACCAACCTTCTTGTTTATATTGTAAAATGTCAGGCCACATGATTGACCAGTGTTACAAGTTATAAAACAAGTCATGCGGGGACGACAAGTGAACGATCTTCCTCGTAACTCTGGCAAGTTTTCCAATACTCAGTATATTGCTCACCTTTTTCCAAATGTGAACTTTTGAAGGGAACTTTCAACAGTTGTTAGGTCCTTATGACCACATTGAATAGAACAAGTTAGAAATATGTCATTTAAATTTCCCTTATTTAGTGGGCATTCAAAAGGTTAAGGTAAATTTAGGGCCATTATCTGTTAGTGCTCTTGTTGATTCTGGATTTGCACATACCATTATTTCTGTGAGACTTTTGAGAAATTAACAGATTTAGGTTATTCAAGTCTGTTGAACCTTCTGATTTTCAATGTTATACTGTGTCAAGGCAGGCTCTGCCAATATCTTGTTGCACCACTGTAAAGTTGAAATATGATACTTTCTCTTGGACACACAAATGTATTTCTTCTAAACAACTTGATTTAGATTTTATTTTAGGCGCAGAATTCATGGCTGCTACTGGCCTAATACTTGATATTCGATAAACATAGTTTCTTTTTTAAGTTTGCTCCTGGCACAAAAATTCCATTGGTGGGCTCTCAACCAAAACAAAATGTTTCTCCTGATTGTAGAGCACGGTCCAATCAAATTGTAGATCCCTTTGAGCATCTTGATTAACAGCAGCGTTTTACTATTGAGAAATTGTGTAAAAGATTTCCCAAGGTCCTTATCACTGAGTTAGGCCTCACTAAATTGTTAGAATACCAGATAAAATTGCTTAGCAAGGGAAATGTCAAGTGTCATCCATATAGACTAGCACCACCGCAAATGGAAATTTTAAGAAATCATGTTAAATATTTGTTAAATAAAGGTGTCATTGAGCAGTGTACTTCCCAATATGCTAGTTGAACGTTTTTAGTACCAAAACCCAATGGGAATCATCGGATGGCTGTGGACTACCTTAAACTTACTACAAACATTGAAATTGAATGATTTTATCTTCCTGATCTCCAATCGGGAGTTAATTGGTTTGGAAAAGCAAAATTCTTTACAACTATTGATTTAAACGTGGCCTATCACCAAATACCTTTGTCAAAAGATTCCAATTCAATTACCAGTTTTTGTGTTCCTTGGAATCTGTATCAATTTACTCGTGTTCTGTTTGGCTTGGTCTTTGGGTGCTCAAGTACTTACCAGGCTTTAAAAAATTATTTTTCATTTTGTTAAATTCAAGTTAGTCTATAACTATCTGGATGATCTTGTCATTTACTCAGACAGTTTTGAACAACATTTAGATCACCTCAAATAAGTACTTTCTCGTACAGAAAAACAGGTCTCACTGTTATCCCTTCTAAGGTTAGATTTGCATTTCAAGACATTTCGTTTTTCGGACATAGAATTTCTTCCAGTGAGATTTCTATTGATCCTGAAAAGACTAAGTCCATTAAATATTTTCCTCCATCACGAGTTGTGAAAGGTATTATAGCCAGGTTCATTTGTATGATACAATTTTTTGGCAAATTTATTCCGAACTCAGAGGAAAAAGCAGCACATCTGAATAAATTGTGAAATAAATCTGTGAAATTTGAATGGAGTAAGAAGCAGCCAAGGGCCTTCGACACACTAAAGAATTATATAATTCATCCTCCTGTGTTATGTATGCTAGATTTTTGTAAGGAATTTATCCTTCAAACTGATGCTTCCAGCGAAGCTATAGGAGCTGTCCTGGCTCAGGAGATTGATGGCTGTCGTCAGCCAACTGCAATTGCGTCCCTCAATCTTACTTCCCAATACAAAAAGTATTCAACTATTTATGAGCTGGAATGTTTGGCCGTAGTTTTTGCAATAGATACATTTAGGCATTATTTGGAACATGCGGCTTTTGGCTTATCCATTTTAACTAGGAAAAATTGGTCGATAGGTGGTTAGAAATTATTCTTTAAAATTCAGAGTCCAACACATAACAGGAACTCAAAATGTAGTTGCAGATGCGCTATCTCGTATGTTTAACTAGCTATGCCCGCGGCTCCGCTCGCGTGAACTACAGAATTATTTTATTTAGGTTTTTTTTTTAAAATAAAGTTGAATATTTCTTTGTGTTAATCTTCTATACATATTATAAAACTCTGTATCTTCGTGCGACTATCACTCGAGAACCACTTATCCGATTTACAATTTTTAAAAATTCATAGCTATGTTCTCTGGCCAGGTTTTAGTATATATTTTGTTACGTAAGGTAACATTAGGAATAAGCGGTAACGATAATAGTGAATCAAGTCGGAAAAAAGTGTGCAATTCTAATCTATTATATGAAGTTTCCCTGATGTAGTCATTGTTAACGGTTGAATCTACTATGTTATCTGGTATTGGCAGGCCAATGATTTTTATACTTTTTCCTGACAATGTCTGCACTTGCTTTTCAATTTCAATAAGTGTAAGGTGAAAAACTTCGACACTGAATGTTGCTTGTGAATTAAATGGTAAAAACGCTTATTAGTATTTCTCTGTTATATATATATATATATATATATATATATATGCTACTGCGGTGGGGTTTTAGGTCTTTTTATTCTACACAAATCTGTACTGCATGATATTGTTCCATCTTTAACGGTTTATACAGCGTATTGTAAGAGAGCGTGCTTGCGGCAAACGTTTTTCCGACTTGATTCACTATTAGCGTCATTGCTTATTCCTTATGTTACTTTATGTGACAATATATATACTAAAACCTGGCCAGAGAACATAGCTATCAATAAAAAAAAACATAAATTGGATACGTGATTCTCGAGTGATAAGCGTACTTACAGACATACAGAGAGGCGTTGAGTTTTATAATATGTATAGATGGCACCAAAGTGGTTCTGAAGTACTTCCAAATTGTAATGATTTCTCTAGTTTCCCATTAGCTTTTACATAACTTAAAGAACACCAAGAAAAGGATAGTAATTTTAAACAAATCATCACAAATTTAAAATCAGGTATTGAGGATAAACCGTATTTTCTTTCCAAAGGTTTCCTTTGTTGCAAATCTCGTGACAAACGGAAATGTATAGTATTGCCTGATCATCTAAAACCTATAATATTTGAGTATTTTCACTCATCACCTCTTAGCGCTCACCTGGGTACACATAAAAATATTCAGGCTATCCGTTAGCACTTAATTTATAAAGGAATGGATGCTGAAATCTCTGAGCGAGTAAAAAGTTGCAAAATTTGTGCTCTGAGAAAGCCACCTAAGAATACACATTTAGGTTTTCTGTCTTCAGATGTAACTAAAAAAAACCCATGGAAAAATTGTTTATTGATTTTGTTGGTTCCTTTCCTATGAGTAAATTAGGAAATAATATGTTGTTAGTGCATATTGATGCTTTCACCAAATTTGTATGGCTAATCCCACTTCAGAAAGCTGATGATATCTCCACTATTCGTGCTCTTCAAGCACATATTTTTAAAAATTTTGGTACTCCTTCATCTATTGTTTTTGATAACGGTTCACAGTTTACATCTCATGTTTTTAAGAACATGTGTTTTTCTCATGACATACGCCACATTATTTTATCCCCATACAATCTTCCTCCTTCGCATGCGAAGCGTTTCAATCGAAACCTTCGTTCAGCACTCATTACTTTCCATGCGACGGACCAGACAAATTGGGATAAAAATCTCTCTTGTTTTCAAAAGGCATTCAATTATTCCAAACATGAATCACACAAAACTATCCCCTTCAATCACATGTTACCTTTTCCCAAATAACTCATTGTCAAATAGTGGCATCTAAATGACTTGTTGCCGAACGATACTAAGGATATTACCCTCAAGAATTTAAAGCACACTCATTTCAAGAGTCGTGCCAAGTATAATAAAGGTCGCATTGATAACCCTTTTCGTGTAGGTGACCTTGTTCTGTGAAAATCACACTTTGTCAACAGGGCAGTTTATAAAAAAAATGGAAAAAAATTGTTATGGTTGGTCGGGCCTGTGTCAAATCCTACGTTTTTTGATGCCAGTCACTGCCGCCTTAGGTGATCCCAGTTCAGGAGCATTTATTACAAGAGCTCATGTCTCGTATTTGAAAAGATTTCATGTTACAAAGTGATCTTATTTTTCCGCTGTTTAGGAGCTGCAGACCCTAACTGTGCACTCGTTTATTTTGGTTGTACAACCACACTACTTGATCCTTCCTCAAAATAATCCAGTAACAGTTTTTACTTGATAGATCCTGACTTCGTCTTGTTCATGGACTGATCACTCATTGAGCCAAGTCATTTTGGGATCCACATGTTTTTTGTAATCTTACATTTCCAAAAAAAAAAAAAAA
>NQII01002418.1:25532-88540 GCA_002778355.1 Clitarchus hookeri | reverse complement strand
CCCCCCAACCTTCAGGAACCAGGGCACGTTGTGTGAAAGGCATTGTTCTGTTTTCATCCCACCACCCCCTCCCCGAACAAGGCGACACGTGCCGACAATTAGGGAAGGAAGCTAGAGAGCATATAAGCCTCCTTGCGGGAAGGTGGGTTCAGTTCTTTATTACCGAGCCGAGAGGTTAGTTCGAGAGTCAGTCAATTATTACCACGGAGAGTTCGAGGAAGCAGTGGCGCAGAGAGTGTTTGGCCGGGGGATCGGACCCCGGTCCATGTCAGCACATCAGTAGAGCAGTCCAAGTGAGACAACACCAAATGCGGGCCTTTTTTCAAGGCCTACCACTTCGCTGGAGCTCATCCACCGATGACAGCATACAACAGCAGACTAGTTAAGTATCGAGTTGCCGTACAGAGAAGCCCTTCTCCACCATGAAGTCGCCCCAGTTAATACGAGTAGCCAAATTAGAGTACCACACCTTGGAAGTGTTGCTGTATGTTGTTTTAGTTCAAACTCGAGAAAATATAATTATCCAGTTAAGTGAAACGTCAAAAGACTACCTTATTGAAAACCCCTCAGCCTTCTAGGCATCTTATAGTCTATGCCTGGAGGAATTAACTACGATGCTATAAGTCACCCTGTATTCTCCACAGTTGGGGAAACGCGCAAGTTAAATTGGCTTCCCCAACTATTTAGCGTCATGTTATTTGGCGTTCAACTGTGGGGCGGAGGTGCATCATGTTATTAGTCACGACCAACGTGGGGTCTAGATAAGCCTGCGTCAGGGGAATGTTAGATATTGGAGGCAAGATTCATAAAACAGTTTTTGGAACCCTGGATAAAGAAGATCTTAAGAGTCAGAAAAGAGACTTAATTATATTGTGGATAATCAAGACAAAATTTCTGTAAATGTTGCAAACCATATCATTTTGATCAGGAATTTTGAAAACCGTATTATGAATACTACTAAAGGAATCCAGAAATTGGCTACTCACTATCTAAACAATGTTAACATTTCGTATTTGGTGTTTGATCAAACTACTTACGAACTGTGGGATAGGATTGTAATTCTTGGTTTCAGATTAGATCTTAGTACTATGTTGTTGAGGCTCAGTGAAGCTATATCTAGCGCCCGGCTAGAATTGTTCGATTTAAAGCATGCCATCGAGACTAGTGTACATGGTAAGTTGAGCTCTACTCTTTTAAATTCTAATACTTTCATTGACATTTTGAACCAAATTCAACAATTTATTACGTTTCCTTTACATATAATTGCCCCAGTGACTTTTGAAAATATTTTTGCTTACTATGGCTTCAGTACTGTACATGCTATTATATATAATTGTTCCCTTAATGTTGTAGTGGATGTTCATTTGGCAAGGATAGCTTTCAGAGTTATTGTGTTTTTGCTTTTCCTGTGCTGTTCCCCAACATAAAAAAATATCTGTTATTCAAAGTTCCTGACCGTGTTATTGCCAGCTGAGACAGAAATATTTTTGCTTATATTCCAGTTAAATTTTTGTCTCAATGTAGAGCTAATGGGTTTACCATTTGTCACTCTGAATTTCCATTTTTTGATGCACATGTTAATAGTTGTGAATTAAATTTATTATCTTGTAAACTTCACGTTGACTTTTGTGAAAAATCCTTTGTATCTTTTGAGTTACACTTTTTACAAAAAACCCACTCTTTCTGGCTGTTTGCGACGAAATTTCCCATTGATGTAACATTTTTATGTAGGACTAACTTAGAGTCACAACCTCCCTTCACTATCTCATTGTATGGGAATTGTTTTATTAGCAATGCTTCACTTTTGGCTAAGTCAACTCTGCCATTCATTTCAATCAGTCTGTACCTGTATTACATTTTCCTAAACTTATTTCCAATCTTACATCCTTCCAACTTCCAGAATTAACTAAGCTTTCTCCCAATGATTCCCTCATTAAGGAACTCGATTCAATTCTTCTAACTTCCGATACCCATGGGACCAATTTCTGTGATGTTATGCAACTTCTCCATCCCCATCCTTCCCCACCTCCTGAACACAATAATGTTATTTCTATTAGTTTATCTTCAGTTGTGGCGATTTGCATCGCGTTTGCTATCATCTTTTGGTTGAAATCAAAGTTTTGTGCACTTATGCAACCCTCTCCACACATTCAACCATAAGCCAAGAACGTTCTGTTACAAATCCTTTGCCAGTTGTTTGTAGCATCACTTCCTCTTAATGTAAGTTTATTTTGGTGTTGTGTTTTGATGTAAATTTTTTGCAGGTTATTTTGCATTTTGTGGTTTTTGCTCTTGACACACCTTTGCATGTGTTGTGGCAGTTTTGTTGGCACATGTTTCTTGCCATAGTAATTCTATTAATTATTTTCTTATTTGATAGGTATTTCGCCAAATAATTTTTTTTCTATTGGAATGTGCTTTAGTTATGCTTAATATTTTTGTCTATTCAATTTGAAGTTGTAAAACAAACTTTATCAGCTGAAAATTGTGCAATTTTTCAATATTTGCATGTTATTTTGTTCTAAACTGTTTGTTTAAAAAATAATTTTCTTAATGTTTATTAATTATTTACGCATCTAATATGGAATAAATTCTTGATTGCAGTTAGAAAAATGAAAAAAGTCATTTGTGAATTATTATATGCCTTTCTCGACTTTCGATTTATATATTGATTAGTCGCACGAGACCATGCAGTCTGGAGCATACCTTGGTATATATAGGTTTCTGCTCAGGTTACTTCCTTCTTCTACGAATTCTCGCCATACAGCATGTAGTCTGCCAAATTTATTATTCTTGTGGAATCATTCTTCATCCTTGTGATGAAATAGTGTTTTATCCGTCGTTTTGGGTAAGTTTTTTTGCGGATATTTTCTTTTATTCAGACATGATCGTATTTTGAGTTTACGATTCTTTTTTAAGCTTTTTTTTATTATTCTGTATAGCTATTCGCCTGATGGCGTAACCTCTTGGCCAACTTTTTCATCCTTCTTGGGATGTGAGCCATATACCAAATCGTGGCGTTGTTGTTTTGGAACATGATTCCACTTCTTTGGCCAGCACCGCAGTAATGTCTGTAATGCCTCTTCGACCAACATGTAACCTCTAAAATATTTTTGCCTGCTGCATGTTCTCGGGAGTGCTCAGGAATTTATGTCTTCTAACGCGATGTCTGTTGCTCAATAATTTATTGTACTTGCTTATCTACAAAATTTAACTTGGTTCAACCTAAAGTAATGATGTAAACAAATATTTTTTGTAAGGAATAATTTCATATGAAGCGCTGGTACCCGATGGTATAGTAATAGTCATAATACACTGAAGAGCCAAAAAAAAACAGGTACACCTGCCTAATATCGCGTAGGACCCCCACGAGTACGCAGAATTGCCGCAAGATGACGTGGCATGGACTCGACTAATGTCTGAAGGTATGCAGGAGGCAATTCACACCATTAATCCTGCAGGGCAGTCCACAAATCCATAGGAGTGCGAGGCGGTGGAGATCTCTTCTGAACAGCACGTTGCAAGGCATCCCAGATATGCTCAATAATGTTCATGTCTGGTGATTTAGACAGCCAATAGAAGTGTCTAAAGTCAGAAGAGTGTTCCTGGAGCCACTCGGTAGCAACTCTCGATGTGTGGGGTGTCGAATTGTCCTGCTGGAATTGTCCACGTCCATCGGAATGCACAATGGACATGAATGGGTGCAGGTGATCGGACAGGATGCTTACGTATCTGTCACCTGTCAGAGTCGTATCTAGACGTATCAGGGGTCCCATTTCACGCCAACTGCACACGCCCCATACCATGACAGAGCCTCCACCAGCTTGAACAGTCCCCTATTGACATGTAGGGTCCATGGATTCATGAGGATGTCTCCACACCCGTACACATCCATCCACCCGATACAGTTGGAAACAAGACTCGTCAGACCAGGCAACGTATTTCCAGTCATCAACAGTCCAATGGCGGTGTTGGCGGGTCCATGCGAGGCGTAAAGCTTTGTCTCGTGCAGTCAACAGCGGTACACGAATGCGCCTTCGGCTCCGAAAGCCCATATCAATGATGGTCTGTTGAATAGTTCGCACGCTGGCACTCTTGGATGACCCAGCATTGAAATCTGCGCCAATTTGAGAAATGGTTGCACGTCTGTCACGTTTAATGATTCTCGTCAGTCGTCGTTTGCCCCGTTCGTTTCTTTTTCTGGCCGCAACGATGTCGAAGATTTTATGTTTTACCGGATTCTCGATATTTCCGGTACATTCGGGAAATGGTCGTTCGCAAAAATCCAAATTTTATCACTACCTCGGAGATGCTATGTCCCATCTATCGTGCGCCGACTATAACACCACGTTCAAACTCACTTAAATCTTGATAGCCTGCCATTGTAGCAGCAGTAACCTATCTAGCAACTTTGCCAGACGCTTGTTGTCTTATATAGGCGCTGCCGACCGCATCGGGTTACTCTGATTGGTTCCATACCTCTGTTATTTGCATGCACACGCCTATATCGGTTTTTATGGCTCTCCAGTGTATAATGTTATAATTAAACAAAAGGAGATTATAACACTTTAATACTCACCATAAAAAAACAAAAAAAGTATTAAAAAGGGAGAATAAAAAATGCTATGCATTTATTTGTTACCTGTTGTTATGGCAAGATAAAATTTTTTTAGAACATTTGTTTAAAAAAATTATTATTGTATTCTTTATTTTATAAATTATCATCCGTGGATAATATAATTTTATAACTGTAATGTTGTGTTGATAAAAAAAACGATTTCATCTACAACTTATGTGTACCTTATATTATATATACTGTAAATATATACCTTTTTTTTGTAATAAGAAATAACGAGCACACCCAATTATTTGCTTCCAGTATCAAAAACAGTACTCTACACATGAATCTTGATCGCACTTTCAATTTATGTGCCATCCCTGTGTTGCAACGAGAGTATCTATGGGTGCTCAAGTTCACGACACAAAGGTGCTACATAACAATGGTACATGCGATTCAAAACAAAAAATCTGGCTATGTGGCGAGGAGGCACCCATCTGCACTGGATGTCGACTCTGAGGGAACGAGTCGGAAAGAAGAAATAAAAGACAATAGTCAAGTAGCAAGTGCAACTGTAACAAAGCATAAAATTGTAATAGTAGACATGGGAAATATGGCAAAACAAGTGGAAGGTAAGGTAAACTTCACCGCTAACTAATCCGAACTACATGGAGGTACATTAGAGAGCAAATAAGGTAAGTGAATAAAGGGGTGAAGCCATGACTATCCTCCGAAGAGTTGATGGGAATGCACAAAAAAAGAAAAAAAAATGAGATTGCCTGTTACCAGGCAAAATAAACATCTATGGTTCCAAAAACGAGGAAAAGGCAAAATTAATTTTATATGAGAGCGACGAAAAGCAAACAGAAACACTTGTACTCCCACATTATCCAGATAGGGCTCAGGTGTAAGGGTGACAAGTAAGTGTGACTGGTCGTCTTAAGATGATAATGGTATGAGGACGAACTTTGTCTTGAAATACAGGACTGGTATGGACACTCACAAATGGNCTCGTCTTAAGATGATAATGGTATGAGGACGAACTTTGTCTTGAAATACAGGACTGGTATGGACACTCACAAATGGAAGGACCACTGGTTCCAGGACTTCATTAATGTACTCTTGGGCTGTGAAAGTGTGCATAATTAAGACCAATGGTGATATGGCATCGTCCGAAATCGCGCCCCACACCATGATACCAGGCCATCTAGAGGTGTTATTTTTAAAACCAATTGTTCATCTTGGCGCTGCCACATTGCCTCCACATGCAGATGCATTGGTCATCGCCACCAAGACAAAAGTAAGACTTGTAACTGAAGATTACCCATTGCCATCTTGCATGATTCAACGACAGTCAGTCACGACACAATGCAGTCTGTGGTGATGCTGTGTTTGGAGTAGTAGTCATTTTGGACCGCATGTATGTAGTCTTGTAATGCGCTTGTGTCAGCCAGTAGTACTGGCGTCATTATTCGCTGAATATCCGCAATCATGGCAGTTGAGGCAATCCGCGCATATGAGGCAATCCATCGGTTCTTCCTCGGCGTGGTTCGTGGAGGTTTCCTAGATACTGTGTGTCGTATGTGCGTGCCTCCCTCTATTAATTAACGCAAACATCAAGTTACTGTTATATCCGTATGACCGGCATGGTAAGCAATACGGCGAAAGACCATCCTGCTTCCCCACAATTCTACGATGCGACCTATCTCAGTTGCATCCAAATTTTNTAAGCAATACGGCGAAAGACCATCCTGCTTCCCCACAATTCTACGATGCGACCTATCTCAGTTGCATCCAAATTTTCGAAATTCTGTCGAACTTGTCTCCGATACATACTATATTTTGAAAGGGTGTACCTGACACGGCAGCACAAGTCAGAATGGAAAGCATGCACACCCATACAATCTTATATAGTCTAGCAGGTACAGCGATAAGGCGTGCGCTTGCATGGCCAAGCATGAAATTTTAAACGTCTNTAAGCAATACGGCGAAAGACCATCCTGCTTCCCCACAATTCTACGATGCGACCTATCTCAGTTGCATCCAAATTTTTGAAATTCTGTCGAACTTGTCTCCGATACATACTATATTTTGAAAGGGTGTACCTGACACGGCAGCACAAGTCAGAATGGAAAGCATGCACACTCAGACAATCTTATATAGTCTAGCAGGTACAGCGATAAGGCGTGCGCTTGCATGGCCAAGCATGAAATTTTAAACGTCTGCATGTTTCACATTGTCAAACCTACCCACTACATTTCATTTTTGTAAGTTACTTCCTTGTGAATGAAACAATTTTTTTGCCGATGAGCGCATACTTTGTTAAATGCATAAATTAATTAACTATCAGTGCAGTATGAGCTACTCAGTATCCAAGTTCAGCCATAGCAGACTGAAGCGTGCGCCGGAANATTAATTAACTATCAGTGCAGTATGAGCTACTCAGTATCCAAGTTCAGCCATAGCAGACTGAAGCGTGCGCCGGAAAGCTGTATTATATCTACTATCAATGGGAACTGTAGTTTCGGAGGGAAACGAGCCAAGAACCTAGGCGGGGCGAAACATGATAGCGATGCGGCGAATGTATCCTTCGTCCGCAATGTTACGCCGGGAAGCGTTGTGGCCAGTGACTGTCTTTGAATACGTAAACAATAGTAAAATACACTGATTGATAGGAAATTATATTGCTTTAGGTGTATAATTTCAGCAAAATATTGTAACTTGATTTCATTTTATTCAATTCAATTAAGGCCTCCTTCCTACACGAACTGTGCTATGCTTAAAGGAGAATATACATTACTGATGGTAATGTCACATTAAATGCTTTGAGTACAAGGTACACTCATTTAGATTATAATGATTGTGTTGGGAATAAACTTAGATTAGTCTAAAAAATCAGCACTGAAATTCGAAAAATTTTAAGAAAAATTTCGTAAATAGAGCCCGAAAAAAAATCATAATTTACATTAAATCAAATTTTTATTTTTCGAATAGTACAGTAATTAGAAGGAGCATATCAGACTGTCTTTCTAGAAAATACTTAGTATCAGAATGCGTGGTTTATTCATTTGTTCAGTGTTGCTCGGGATGTATAATATTCACATGATGCACATTAGTCATATTCTGCTCCTATTGTGATACTCATTTCTTCAGAAACTATCAGTGTTTGGTGGTACCATCGGTTTGTATCCAAAACAACTGAAACATAAGAAATTCAAAAATTATGAAGAAACTTATCCAAGTGACAAGTGGTCCATATATGTAACAATAACACAAATATCAAAAACCTGTATTGGATCATAAATATAAATCACATATAGTACAAAATCTGATTCATTTAAAATTAAAAAAATAGTAGGCTTGTATNTATTGGATCATAAATATAAATCACATATAGTACAAAATCTGATTCATTTAAAATTAAAAAAATAGTAGGCTTGTATATAAACAATTGTCAGATTTTACATTTTGAATTATTTTATATTTATACACTTAATTTTAATATATCTGCATGATATTACATTTCATTAAAATGGTAAAATTTAATCTATTTCATTTCCTTCACAAAATTCAATAATCCTTCAATTTTAGCCCTTCATTTGCAAGCTATAGGAGAACGTTTGTGTACATCATTCAGCAGGTAGCTTCAACTTGTATAAGCATTAATCACCAGGCACCTCTGACACACTTCTATCAAGGGACTTTGAACATTAATTTGGCATTTATATGTGCTACTATACATACATACTATACTATAATGGGTATTTTATATATATATATAGCAAATACAAGGAGCCTCTCGGCCTTCGTACTTTTATATTTTTACGTAGCACTCTCAGCNATTTATATATATATATAGCAAATACAAGGAGCCTCTCGGCCTTCGTACTTTTATATTTTTACGTAGCACTCTCAGCTGTTAGGCTATCCTGCGCTACGACTGCCCAATCGGCAGAGAATAAGGATCACACCCTCTTATCGCAGGTGGCCCAGCCATGCACCTGAGTCAACCAGATCCAAAGCCCCATCATGATTCACAAGTACGGCTAAGAACACCCTACCACAAGGTTCTGAGACCCTCGCCCTCAGATACCAAGTGTGTGGTCTGGCCGGGGTTCTATCCATACCTCTAGTGTCTTTCCAGGACACAACCGGAGCAGGTTGCCGCTCACCGCCTGGTCTTTCTTTAAGANTCTATCCATACCTCTAGTGTCTTTCCAGGACACAACCGGAGCAGGTTGCCGCTCACCGCCTGGTCTTTCTTTAAGACAGGGAATTTCTCCAGACCTTCTCCAGCAAACGGAGTTAACCACTGCCAGCACGAGTCACACCTCTATCGGTACACCAGAGAGAACCTCTGGTGGGGCCAAACCGATCAGCCCATGATCCACATATTTGCCATGGCACTAGTGGGTTTTCAATGTCCGACCGCCCCACCAATGCCCACCAGAATAGGAGGGTTGCATGCGATCAACTCGGAGCGGTATACTTCCTCGGTTTCTCGGGGAATAGCAGAATCGGAAAAAGCNTCTATCCATACCTCTAGTGTCTTTCCAGGACACAACCGGAGCAGGTTGCCGCTCACCGCCTGGTCTTTCTTTAAGAGAGGGAATTTCTCCAGACCTTCTCCAGCAAACGGAGTTAACCACTGCCAGCACGAGTCACACCTCTATCGGTACACCAGAGAGAACCTCTGGTGGGGCCAATCCGATCAGCCCATGCTCCACATATTTGCCATGGCACTAGTGGGTTTTCAATGTCCGACCGCCCCACCAATGCCCACCAGAAGAGGAGGGTTGCATGCGATCAACTCGGAGCGGTATACTTCCTCGGTTTCTCGGGGAATAGCAGAATCGGAACAAGCAGCCCTCGCTCTGAGTGGAAGATTTCTGTCTTTGTAAAACTCCATAGGTCTGGACCCATATGTTCCAGAGTTCTTCCATGTTATCATCACCGCCTCCATGCCATCGCCACCATATCCATCCACCAGCAGTGCAGTTGGAGGAGCTGACATCGGACACTGACCTTTACCATACTATAGAATTTCTTCACCATGAAATTCCAGTATTAGGAACCTTCGGACTGAATGCCAAGTGGTCCAACACCCCGTCAAGTGGTCGGGCCTAGGTACCAACTATCGGCCCAAGCCATTACGGCAGATACCCCTTACCAGCCACGAGGAGACTGGTTCCCATAGGGAGACGGGCGGCGGAGCCCAATTTGCGTTACCCAGGGGTGGCATGAGGAGCCTTGGGTCGCCATGAATGGAGAGAGGCTATAATAGATGCATCATCCACCATTTCTAGGGTCAAATGCTGTAACCAGGCTTGTCTACTATAGCATGGTACTGCCACACTACCTCAAGCACCTGGAAACCTTCCTCCCGAGGGAGTTACATACCCATAAAATGAACACAGCCATAAATATGAACACAGGTGAACTTGATGATGTTGATTGGGGAATGATTATTTGTGCTTAGATGCATAGCTAATACACGCCAGGCCAAGTCCACAAAAACAGCAGGTGATGTGATGAAATCACGAAAACTTACAGCACACCAGCCCAGAATCAGTAGTGACAACAATAACAGAAATAGTCTGTCGACACATTCGATATGTTTTGAGGTCAACACATAAAGCAACATTGCAAACAGTGGCATAAACATTTGGATCGACATCGAAAGTGCTGTAAGTTATCGTATCATATGCAGAGAAGTGGCTGCACATGGGCTTAATTGATGAGCTGCACCCTTTAACCTAAGTGGAGTGAAGGCAGTGCCACGCATCGTTTACCGTGGCAAAAAAGCACATCGTTATTACACTCTGAAACAACTAAAGAAGATTTTGTGAAGTTAATTGTTATGAAGCTCTAATTGACATGTCGGGTTCAATGAATTCCAAATGAGTCTTATTTACATGAGTTTATTATATATGCTGTGAAGTTTGGAGAAGGTGGGAGCATGCGATAATCTTGTTTATTACGAAATAAATTTTCGCTGATGTTAAAATTGTAGCAATAATTTGTGATTATATCACATCATTCCAGATATATCAATGCAACAATTCATAACATAAAGTAGAGGTTTATCCATATGAATATATGGATTCAGAAGGTATGTTTAAATAAACAGAATTGCCATGAATAAATTTTATTCTAAATTAAACAGTACTAATATTTCTGACGAAGATTACATCCATGCCAAACTGATTGGAAACAATTTTAATTTTAAAAATTTAGAGTACTATACAACATTATATAATAAGTGTGGTTTTAATTTTAGCAAAGGCATTAGAAAATTTTAGAAGTGATTGCTTAAAAACATAAATTAGGTCCGTTATGGGATTACACAGATCCAGGTATATATTGGAGGTTCGATGTTAAAAATAACTAGAAATGAATTATATATAAATGAATAACTACGATATAATTTTATTTTTACAAACATCTATTAGAACTGATATTTCACAATGTTGTGATACATCTACCAAAGCAAATTGGCCTAATAATTATAGTATAAAAATATGGTAAAACAAACATTCTTATTATTTCATAGATTTAGATGATACCACTTTATACAGCTGGGCTATACCAGAATATTTACCATATTGAGAATTTAAATGGTTAATAAATATGAATATAGAAAGAGTAGAAAATTATATTAGAAATCTATCGAATGAATCAAAAGAAGGAAATATTTTAGAAGTTGATTTAGAACATTATAGAAATTGATTTACTAATTGTAAAGATTTTCCATTGCCCAAGAAGCAAGATAAAAGTAAAATTATCTATATAAGATAAAGAAAAATATGTTTCGCACTTCCATAGAACTCTAAAATTAAAATTTGAAAATAAATTAATTATTAAAAATGGTTTATAGATTTTTAAAGTTTAAACTTAAATTCGCTTAAAAATATAATGATTTTATACCAAAATCAATAAATGATTTTGAAAAGGATTGTTTTTATAAATTAATGAATAGTTTTGATAATGGACCATAATGAAAAAATAAAAAAGGAAATATAACATAAATAAATGATTCCAGAAAAATATAAAAATTAATCTTTTCACCTGACTTAATAAAGCTACAATTTTTAATGAAAACCTAGGAACTGTCCACATAAATAAAACTAAATTAAATTTATATAAAATATATTTAAATGCTTATTAATTATAAAATTTCTGAAGAATAATAGTTAAATTTTTATTGTGAAATTATGAAACCAAAATATAATCAAATATAAAATTATGCTATGAAGATACTAGTTCATTAATATACGATATGTAAATAGGGTTTCTATTAGAATACGAAAGAAATAATAAATGCATTTGATACTTGTGATTATTCAAAATATAATATAAATATTATACCACAAATTATTAAAAAATTAACAGCTAAATGANAATGCTGTAACCAGGCTTGTCTACTATAGCATGGTACTGCCACACTACCTCAAGCACCTGGAAACCTTCCTCCCGACGGAGTTACATACCCATAAAATGAACACAGCCATAAATATGAACACAGGTGAACTTGATGATGTTGATTGGGGAATGATTATTTGTGCTTAGATGCATAGCTAATACACGCCAGGCCAAGTCCACAAAAACAGCAGGTGATGTGATGAAATCACGAGAACTTACAGCACACGAGCCCAGAATCAGTAGTGACAACAATAACAGAAATAGTCTGTCGACACATTCGATATGTTTTGAGGTCAACACATNGAGCCCAGAATCAGTAGTGACAACAATAACAGAAATAGTCTGTCGACACATTCGATATGTTTTGAGGTCAACACATAAAGCAACATTGCAAACAGTGGCATAAACATTTGGATCGACATCGAAAGTGCTGTAAGTTATCGTATCATATGCAGAGAAGTGGCTGCACATGGGCTTAATTGATGAGCTGCACCCTTTAACCTAAGTGGAGTGAAGGCAGTGCCACGCATCGTTTACCGTGGCAAAAAAGCACATCGTTATTACACTCTGAAACAACTAAAGAAGATTTTGTGAAGTTAATTGTTATGAAGCTCTAATTGACATGTCGGGTTCAATGAATTCCAAATGAGTCTTATTTACATGAGTTTATTATATATGCTGTGAAGTTTGGAGAAGGTGGGAGCATGCGATAATCTTGTTTATTACGAAATAAATTTTCGCTGATGTTAAAATTGTAGCAATAATTTGTGATTATATCACATCATTCCAGATATATCAATGCAACAATTCATAACATAAAGTAGAGGTTTATCCATATGAATATATGGATTCAGAAGNTCATTCCAGATATATCAATGCAACAATTCATAACATAAAGTAGAGGTTTATCCATATGAATATATGGATTCAGAAGATATGTTTAAATAAACAGAATTGTCATGAATAAGTTTTATTCTAAATTAAACAGTACTAATATTTCTGACGAAGATTACATCCATGCCAAACTGATTGGAAACAATTTTAATTTTAAAAATTTAGAGTACTATACAACAGTATATAATAAGTGTTGTTTTAATTTTAGCAAAGGCATTAGAAAATTTTAGAAGTGATTGCTTAAAAACATAAATTAGGTCCGTTATGGGATTACACAGATCCAGGTATATATTGGAGGTTCGATGTTAAAAATAACTAGAAATGAATTATATATACTTAATAACTACGATATAATTTTATTTTTACAAACATCTATTAGAACTGATATTTCACAATGTTGTGATACATCTACCAAAGCAAATTGGCCTAATAATTATAGTATAAAAATTTGGTAAAACAAACATTCTTATTATTTCATATATTTAGATGATACCACTTTATACAGCTGGGCTATACCAGAATATTTACCATATAGAGAATTTAAATGGTTAATAAATATGAATATAGAAAGAGTAGAAAATTATATTAGAAATCTATCGAATGAATCAAAAGAAGGAAATATTTTAGAAGTTGATTTAGAACATTATAGAAATTGATTTACTAATTCTAAAGATTTTCCATTGCCCAAGAAGCAAGATAAAAGTAAAATTATCTATATAAGATAAAGAAAAATATGTTTCGCACTTCCATAGAACTCTAAAATTAAAATTTGAAAATAAATAAATTATTAAAAATGGTTTATAGATTTTTAAAGTTTAAACTTAAATTCGCTTAAAAATATAATGATTTTATACCAAAATCAATAAATGATTTTGAAAAGGATTGTTTTTATAAATTAATGAATAGTTTTGATAATGGACCATAATGAAAAAATAAAAAAGTAAATATAACATAAATAAATGATTCCAGAAAAATAGAAAAATTAATCTTTTTACCTGATCTTAATAAAGCTACAATTTTTAATGAAAACCTAGGAACTGTCCACATAAATAAAACTAAATTAAATTTATATAAAATATATTTAAATGCTTATTAATTATAAAATTTCTGAAGAATAATAGTTAAATTTTTATTGTGAAATTATGAAACCAAAATATAATCAAATATAAAATTATGCTATGAAGATAATAGTTCATTAATATACAATATGTAAATAGGGTTTCTATTAGAATACGAAAGAAATAATAAATGCTTTTGATACTTGTGATTATTCAAAATATAATATAAATATTATACCACAAATTATTAAAAAATTAACAGCTAAATGAAAGATAAAAATAATGAGAATATAATGACTGAATTTTTGGATAGGGATAAAAATTTATGCAAATAATGTTGATAACATAGCAATAAAAAATCGAAAGGAATTAATAATGAAATAAAAATTGAAGATAATAAAAATGTTCTTTATGAAGAAGAAAATATTTAGAACACTTGATTTAATAATATTTTATAGTCATGATATTTATACACATGAGATAATTAAAATAAATTTAATTTACTAGGATGATTTAAGAATAGATTTAGAAAATAATCCTGATACAGAGCCCTATGGACATATAAATGAATAAGTACATCTTGAAAAGATAATTATAAAATTAACAAATTTATATTACAATATTTAAATATAATAAAAACTGAAATACGAAAAAATAATATAATAAAATATAAAAAGCATTGTGTTCATAAAAAAATAAAAATTTAGTAAAGAATAATATTACTTAAATTTAAAGTATGTATAAAATGTTAAAAGTATACAATTTATTATTATAATATAAAATTAAAAATTATAAAATAAAAATTCAAAATAAAAATATAGTAATCGAACGTATAATAAAAATACATAAATAATATTTTAAAACTTATGAAATGAAATAATTTAAAAAGTTAAAATTAAATTTGAAAAAAATTTAAAGGAATGTATACCATTAAAATCTGCTTCTTAAAATTAAACAAAAATAAATTTCAAAATTTTTGTATAAATCGAAGAACTTTCTGAGTTAAATAAACATACATTATATTTGAAGACAAATACTGATTTATTTAACACAAAATATTATTGTGTGGTTTAAATTAAATTTTTAATTATAGTGGCAAAATNTGAAATGAAATAATTTAAAAAGTTAAAATTAAATTTGAAAAAAATTTAAAGGAATGTATACCATTAAAATCTGCTTCTTAAAATTAAACAAAAATAAATTTCAAAATTTTTGTATAAATCGAAGAACTTTCTGAGTTAAATAAACATACATTATATTTAAAGACAAATACTGATTTATTTAACACAAAATATTATTGTGTGGTTTAAATTAAATTTTTAATTATAGTGGCAAAATATAAAACTTAAAGCCATTGTCCAATAAATATTGTTGAAGATAGTGATAAAAAATAATACTCTCAAATAAAAATGAAACATGATGTAAATAATATGCATCCAACATTTTTTTTTTTACTAAACAATGTGGATCAGTTAAACTGAGTAATAAATCAAAGTTATTGATAAATGTAATATTGGCGACGTTTATATAATTACTACACAAACACATGAAGCAATAACAGTATTTCATATGACATTCTCTTGATTTAAAATATACATAATAAAGTTAATGCTATATAAATTGAAAGTAGAAGTGCTTAATACTTTATACACTTATAATACAATAACAAAATATTTGTTAAGATCTATAAATTAAAATTATAAAATATATATCTTTCGACATTCCATTTAATCAAACAAAGGTTCAGATAACAATAAATATTAAAAAAAGAACAACCTGTAAAGAAAAATAAAAAAAAATAAAGAGGACAGAGAATATTTATTAACTATCTTTAGTAACATTAAAAAAATATAAAAAATGAAAAAATTGGCACTGGTTAAATATGGTAGTGTCTTTACCATTTGTAGTTTGAGTTTTAGGAGTGCTANAAGATCTATAAATTAAAATTATAAAATATATATCTTTCGACATTCCATTTAATCAAACAAAGGTTCAGATAACAATGAATATTAAAAAAAGAACAACCTGTAAAGAAAAAGAAAAAAAAATAAAGAGGACAGAGAATATTTATTAACTATCTTTAGTAACATTAAAAAAATATAAAAAAATGAAAAAATTGGCACTGGTTAAATATGGTAGTGTCTTTACCATTTGTAGTTTGAGTTTTAGGAGTGCTANAAAAAAATGAAAAAATTGGCACTGGTTAAATATGGTAGTGTCTTTACCATTTGTAGTTTGAGTTTTAGGAGTGCTATGAGCTTTACCTGGAGCTGCTAGCACTATATATAATTCTGTTAAATAAACTAGAAAAAATAAAGCAGAAATAGAAGAATAGAAATGTACAAATTAGCCATAAAAAATAAAATTATACAGGAAGATGTAGCAAAGAAAAAAAGTAAAGGAAAAGCTGCAATACTTTGAAATAATTTCTTTATTTTATACCGATTTTNGAAGATGTAGCAAAGAAAAAAAGTAAAGGAAAAGCTGCAATACTTTGAAATAATTTCTTTATTTTATACCGATTTTTAATATTTTGTAATTCACACAATAAAAATTCTTAGCAATATTTACATAGTTGACAAATTATCAAATAAAATTAATAAAAATAAATGTGCTCTAGTTAATTTAGATATAACTTCTAATCCTGGAACACATGGGGTTTGTTGTTACAAAATTAATAATAATAGTTATAATTTTTATTCATTTCATTGAAATATATTTAGAAAATTGATAATTTATTTAGCAATAATAACCATATTGATTATATGATGACAGAATACAAAATATTAATTCTATTTTATGTTATCATTTATGATTAATAGAACTAGATATATTTTCTGAAGTATATATATTTTTTTAATATATGTTTTTGTTATTAGATGATTCGAAAGCCATTAATCAGTCGTTATGATATATATTTTGAATTTAATGACAAAATAAACATTTATTTAAAATTGAAATCTAATATATATGTTTAAATTAATAATTAAATGCTTTAGAAAGAAACTTAATATTTATCACAATACACAAAAAATAATATTGATGAAAAAAATTAAAAGCATTAAAAATAAATATTACTTGGTATCTCAATTTATAGATTTNATTTTGAATTTAATGACAAAATAAACATTTATTTAAAATTGAAATCTAATATATATGTTTAAATTAATAATTAAATACTTTAGAAAGAAACTTAATATTTATCACAATAAACAAAAAATAATATTGATGAAAAAAATTAAAAGCATTAAAAATAAACATTACTTGGTATCTCAATTTATAGATTTNAACAAAAAATAATATTGATGAAAAAAATTAAAAGCATTAAAAATAAACATTACTTGGTATCTCAATTTATAGATTTAAAATTGTATATAAAATTCAATTAATTATATAATTACAAGAAAAGTGATCAATTTTATTATTAAAATAATATGTTACTTTAAAAAATGAACTTACAAATCTTAATCAAACCTTTACTAATTATTGTGATAAAACCTAAATGTAAAAGCTGATATTTTAAATTAAATATTTAATACATGTGAGCAAATAAAAATAATCTCTCCCATTCAAATATGTCATCTCTAATAATTAGTGAATAATAAAAAAAAATTATTTTAAAACAAATTTTGAAAATGAAAATTGTAAACATAAAAATTAAAACATTAATTTTTGTGCAAATATTTACCAAATATTTTGGATCCTAAAATAATTGCTTTAACTAAAGGAGTAAGTGATATTGAAAATATAATCACATNTATTTACCAAATATTTTGGATCCTAAAATAATTGCTTTAACTAAAGGAGTAAGTGATATTGAAAATATAATCACATAAAATCAACCAAATTGATGTTATAATTATACAGTGCAACCAAAAACTTAATTTTAATACATATATTTATAAATATATGGAAATTCATTTACAAATTAATGCTAAAAATATACATTAAATCTTTAAAATATAAGATTAATAAATATTTGTTATTCTTTTCATCTGATGATGGTATAAATTTATTTAAAATCAAATTTAATAAAAAGAAAACATTTATCTGCGAAATGAACAATTGAAAAAAAATAAACAATCCATGTTTAAAATCACATACTGAATTAATTTATTTTCATTTTACTGTAGAGTTTTTAAAGTTTATATATGTAAACATATCATCCAACAATTTTAAGAATCGTTAGAAGATATGTGGATTTTCAAATCTCTTTATTATAAAACGGGAGTTAAAATATATTTTAAATTTATTCATGAACTTCTAATAGGTAATGCATTTTAAATGAATATTTTTATGATTATAGTTTTAAAAAATAAATTAAAAATTATTTTATATAATGGATAATGCTTGGTGTTTAAAGTGGAAGAGAGTAACTAGAAATAATAAAAGAAAATAAGAAAAGTAATAAAGTTATTTTCCTGGAAGAAAAGTTAAAAGTTATTTCATTTGGAACTGATAGTTTTTAGCAAGCTGATTTATCTGAAATGGATTTTGGGACTTCTAAAGTAATTTAAAAATAAATAAATAATATTAATATGATTTTGATATTATTGATATGTAAAGATAAAACGGCTAATGATATAGTTTACTGCCTAGAAAATATGTTCATAAAATACCTAACAATTTACAATCAGGCAATGGTAAAACAAATTAATGGTAAAATTTTAAAGAATTAATGGAGAAATACATAATTATCTATTAGTCTACTCATTTGCATCTTAAAATTAATTTTGTTGAAATACTCAATAGAGAACTATAAATTAAATGTGGGAAAAATTGTTTATGAATGTTAATTATAAATGGATTAACATTTTAGATGATTTAATAAAAGAATATTGTAACAACAGATATATGCCTAGTAAAATATATAGATGTTAAAAAATTTAATAAAATATCCAGCAGTGATAAGCATTGCAAATGAAACTAATAAAAAAATATTAGAAAAATCGACGATGCATGAGCATGTACCAGTAAATGATAAACACTGATTGAAGCACAATTAGTGCACTTTTTCTATTTATCTAAATTCACCACCATTTTAATAATTTTTGCACTAAAAATAAATATTTATTGTACAAAAATAGCCAAATTTAACACCAATTATCTTAGCACATCCAAAATGAAGATGGAACTATCCATACTTTGTTAATATCAAAAATTTACGCACATTTAACTTACATTATAATAAAATAGTATTATTTACTAAGAATTAATTTTTTACCCAAAAATTAAGGGTATGCACAATATATATAGTAGCAAATGTGAAATTGATAGAAGGGTAGTGTCCCCACAAAAAATATAGTCGCATGCATATGTAGACACATCAATTTATCAGTACATTTCACTTTTGAAGAACAACAAACTATGTAAAAAATATTGTGCATCATAAAGTATGCACTATAAAAATTCTGTGCCATTTATAGTCTTGCAGTTTAATCAGTGGAAATTTACTCATCTGACATTATTTTGCAAACACAAATCCAGCAAAAGAGGATCTCTGTTTGTATAAATGATGCTTCTAATTAATACAGTTAATGTACAAAATTTGGTTGAATTTGGTTGAAATGTTTTATAGATATAACAAATTAATCTAAATAATTTTTATAAACCCCTTTTAAACATGCCTACCTCACATAACACATGTTAATTTACATATCATACAGTAGTAATACTTGTGTGAAAATTTGGTATGAAAAGCTTGATTCGTCCTAGAGATTTTGCATAAAACCTTCATTGTTCATGTGACGATCTTCATAAATGGAGGACAAAAAGTTTATTTACTAGCACGTTCTATGATTGCCATATATACAATATACAAATTTAAATGTGTTACATAGTTTCGTAGATATAGTAAACTAAGCAAAAATGTTTTTATAGGTGCAATTAAGAACATTAAAGATTTACACACTTAAAACATATACAGTAATATGGCCTACCACGGTACAACTTCGTCGCTAAGTTTGAAAGAAATAGGTTTATTATTTTTAGAGATACGCCATATAACTATTATTTCATGTGGGAGTATCTTACAAAATGGCGGAGAAATGAGGCTTTGCATAGACAATTTCGATAGGTACAACTGATGCCAGCATATAAAGTTAAGTTGAAATTTGTTTTGCAGTTTCGTAGATAAAAAATTCTGAGCTAAAATGTTTATATGGCCGAGTTGTTGAAAATATGTTTGTCTGGCCCTTTTGAAGTTTATCAGTATACATGACCTGTCATTGTGCTACTGGTTTGGTAAATTTAGTAGAAATAGGTTTTTTTAAATCACATAATTTTCATTTGTCATGTGATACTGGTTTACAAAATCGCGGACCAAACAGGTTTTGTGAATGAAGGGTTGATAGCTAAAATGTGTCTCACACATGTACACTGAAGAGCCAAAAAAACTGGTACACATGTCTAATATCGCGTGCGGCCCCCGCGAGTACGCAGAAGTGCCGCAAGACGAAGTGGCATGGACTCGACTAATGTCTGAAGGTATGCAGGAGGCAATTCACACCATGAATCCTGCAGGGCAGTCTACAATTCCAATCTGCGCCAATTTGAGAAAGGGTTGCACGTCTGTCATGTTTCATGATTCTCGTCAGTCGTTGTTTGTCCCGTTCGTTCGCTATCATTTTCCGGCCGCAGCGATGTCGAATATTTGATGTTTTACCGGATTCCCGATATTCATGGTACACACGTGAAATGGTCGTACGCGAAAATCCAAATTTCATCGCTACCTCGGAGATGCTATGTCCCATCTCTCATGCGCCGACAGTAACACCACGTTCAAACTCACTTAAATCTCGATACCCTGCCATTGTAGCAGCAGTAACCGATCTAGCAACTTTGCCAGACGCTTGTTGTCTTATATAGGCGCTGCCGATCGCACCGCGTTACTCTGATTGGTTCCATACCTCTGTTATTTGCATACGCACGCCTATACCAGTTATTTTGGCTCTCCAGTGTATGTTACAATGTAATAAACTAAGTCTCTTTATAGAGGTAGCTGTTGTGTCTACGAATGTTGCGAAATAAATTTCGTAGCAAACAACTCAATAGTTTGTTTGACAAAATATTATTTTATTTGTATATATCCAATTTTTGCAGAAAATATAATTAGTTAATTTTCAATAATGATTGAAAATAAAATATTGAAGAAACATTATTTGTATAGTCAATTCTTGTAAACAGAAATTAAATACTGTTTTATTGAATGTATGTTGCAATGTTTGTATGACTTACTGCAGTAGAACATTTTGTCTTCAAACCTCTATAATAACAAAACCGAGTCAAAACAGCTTATGCCACATAAAGAATCATTCTATTATCAAACATTAAGAGTGTTTAGTCATAGCTCAATGAAAATGTAATCATCACACCCATGCTATCTGTACTTTTGAACCAAAATTGCTCGTTACCATTACCACTGACGAGCACGAAAACCCAACAGTAGAAATTCTGGAAATTCGATAGCTGAAAAGATTGCTTGACCAAAGGCATTGCAGGTGCGACAGATTTACGAAATGAAAATGCTCTGTTGTTTATTTATGTAAACACAAAAATACTGGAATTAAAAAAAATAATAAATTTTTTTACGAAGGTACAAAGATTTTTTTTNACAAAAATACTGGAATTAAAAAAAATAATAAATTTTTTTACGAAGGTACAAAGATTTTTTTTCAAAAATTATTTAGTGTGAAATTGCCAAGTCGCAACTTCAGTTTGTGGATGGAATTCGAATGGCACATCGAGATAATNGATTGCTTGACCAAAGGCATTGCAGGTGCGACAGATTTACGAAATGAAAATGCTCTGTTGTTTATTTATGTAAACAAAAAAATACTGGAATTAAAAAAAATAATACATTTTTTTACGAAGGTACAAAGATTTTTTTTTAAAATTATTTAGTGTGAAATTGCCAAGTCGCAACTTCAGTTTGTGGATGGAATTCGAATGGCACATCGAGATAATCNAAAATTATTTAGTGTGAAATTGCCAAGTCGCAACTTCAGTTTGTGGATGGAATTCGAATGGCACATCGAGATAATCCCTATCCAAAATCGCTCTACATAACAGTGTATACCAGTTGGCAGTCAACTTTCAACAATAATATTTTAATTTTTTATCGAGTTTGCAATTTTGCGGCCGCACATGGCCAACAAGTACCAGTTTTGCATGTGGATACGCGAAACAAAACTTTTGCAGCTGGATACATTGAACAAAAGTTTTCATTCAACTGTTCTGTTGTGGGTTTTTTTGCAGAAAATTAAAAAATTTTTGGATATGGGGTGTCAACTTTTTGCGAGGTTATTTTTGTTTAATGTTTGATATGCAATGTCGTAGTTCTAGGTTCGTGGGGATATGCAATACGAACATTTACTGACCTTCTCTTAATTTTATTTCAGATCTCTCGCCAGCGGTTTTGACACCATTTCCGGTTAAGTCGAAAATGATGATTATGTGGTGCAAACAGTGATGATGTCGACCATCGTCATCTCGTCCGACGATGGTAGTTGTTCGTCGGACGAAGGCAATTCCATATCACTGTGCATTCAGAAGAAAAATGCATCATTTCAATTATAATTTCAGTAGATTTAATTCTGGGAATATTAAAGACAGAATAATTTCAATTGCTGTATGGAATTTCGATTGTAAATTATACAGTCGTACTTTCTTTACGCAATTTCCTATATCTTTCGTTTACAGAAATCCGTACGATTTTTCCAGGCTTCCTTGGACGAAGGAAAAGAGAAGAACGATGCAACAATCGACCTAGACAAGGTCCCGATCGGGATACGAGGCAAAGACGAGAAGATGATCGGTCTGGCCATTACAATCTTCGTAAAAGATCACATAGACAATACCAAAAACTCGGGTTGTACTTTATGCAGTGAAATGACTCATATTGCATCCCTCTTTGTTGAAAAAAACCAAAACTTTGATTTTGATCTAATTTCAAATCGATGTTTTTATTTAAATACAATGTTTTATTGTCTTTTTTTCCAATTCTAAATGGGCACTTGTCTGAATGGAATCGCAGGCATTGCAGATTTCGATAAATCCATTAGAAATATATTTTTGATTTAACTGTTCAACACCCCTTCCAATTCGCACACTAGAAATTTGCTGTTCAGTATCAGCACGATTTTGTCGATCAAGGGCGAGTAATTCGTGCACAACTCGAGTTTATCTTTATGTAAAATTTTAAAGGGAAATGCTGGCTTTTAAGTTCTGGCAATCGCCAATTAGATCTCTTTGCAAGATATTTTGTATTTTGTCAACATTAAAACATCGTCTTATAGTGCATGGACCAATTGGTACAACAATAATTTGACCCGCGATCTCAATATGTGCATGCGAGAAACACACGAGTGTTTCTGCTCGGTAGATTGGTCGAACAGCATGTCGACGACAGACGAAACACTTTTCACCTGAATTAGATTCTCTCCAAACCCACTTATTTATTCCAATTTCAAGCTTGTTATAGCCTATTTAACTAAAGTTATCGGAAACACTTAGAAACTTTTGTATTCCTTGCTGGGGATGATCACGATTCGTTTGTAATCCGAGTCGAAGACCAGCTCAATGCCATTTTCAAAAGTCCACTCGATATAAAAAGGTTTGTAATTTAACTGATCGTCGAACGAGGTTTTGTAATTTATGTCGTTCACATCCAATAAACCTATGGTGTCGTCGTGGTCATTTAGGCAAACCATGAATGCGGCTAGCGAATATTCTTTCAGAAAATCGGTAATGATATCAAGAGCCTTCAGATTCAGTTGTTTCACATTCCTAAAGATCAATATGGTAAACATGTCTTTGAGTAAATTCAGAGTGTATTGCTTGGTCGTCTTGAATCGAAAGGCTTTCGCTTCCGTCTGTCTAAAGACAGATGATCTTATGGAGTTCAGTTCTTCCTCGGTCAAATTTGGCTTGTTGGCTTCGTCGATCGTAAATCCGCGAATAGATGTTGCTGCGNGGAGTTCAGTTCTTCCTCGGTCAAATTTGGCTTGTTGGCTTCGTCGATCGTAAATCCGCGAATAGATGTTGCTGCGGCAGCTGTTTAATCTTTCAGTTTGTTTCCAATTCCAACCATGCTGGTCGATTCGAATGTGGACAGATAAAAATTCTGACATCTTCGCCAAAATAGATACACGCAGGGATCGCGACTATGACGACGATAAGGCATAAACACACATTTACATAACTATTTCCTTTATTCATAATATGTACTTACCTAAATGTTGCTGAACATCAGCAAGTAGCTCCATATCACATTGATAGCTTGACTATTATATATCTGCCCATCGAAAGATGCCACAGTAAAAGTCGGATATCACTTTAAAATCGGAATGTCATAAAATACCTCGTTCACGAACGATTGTATGGCATACTCGTATTGGTCTTACTTAAGCGACAGGTAGGTGACGAACATGGACACCATGCCGATGATCTGAGAATTTCTCAGCATGTCGACCAGAGCAGACATAATTATTTTATCATGATTGGATAGTTGGCTTTAGTAATTCTGTTCCACAAGGTGGCGCTCGTGTCGATCGACACACCATCGCAAAAATTCTAGAAAAAATGAACTTTTCTTCACAAAGCAGAATATATTTTCGTACTTGTGCTTAGAATCCGAGAACTTAAAACGTTTCTATACTATATCAATTTGGTAAAGTCCTTGACAGTTTCGGATTCGGTTTCTCATTCTATATTCAGCATGATCTCGTAATTTTCGTGGGTGACTTTCATACCAAGGTAATTTTGCCTTTTTTGTACTGTTACAATAAAAAAAAAAAGCAATGCTTCAATTGATATATCTTGAATTTGATTTCGGATTCGAGCATGTCGCACTTGCATTTCAGTGTGTACATTGACGTAGCACCTCCAAGTTACCAAATGGAACCATAAATATACCTGTTGTTCAGAATGTCAATCAGATGTAAAAAAATTATAGATACAATTTTGGGTCGAGTTTTATGAATTCTACACTTACCATGTAATGGGAAAAGGCTACGTCCTTGAACGAAGAAATTTTTTTTCGAGTTCTCAACTTGAGCATTACTCTGACTGCAAAATTAAAGTCGCAAGATAAGATTGTTTGCATGTTGTGTGTATTTATTCTCCTCACCATTATCCCGAATTGCTTCCCGAATTACCAGTCTTGAAAGATGGGATGCTAGCGCCCAACTTCGCGTTCATTGAACTCTTAAGTCTGTCTTTGAATGTCCACATGACGAATCCCAAAACACTGATTATCAATATAAAGCTTATTATGGTTCACATGTACATTTGTTATTTTTTATCCATGCTGCCTTATATAAGATACCCGGTTGTTACTATTGCGATGCTGGCAGCAGTGATTGTGTCGATGCCAGCAGTGGAATATTACCGGCTGCCGTCGTTCTCGTCGAAGAGTTACTAAAACCCAGGCTCGTCTTCATCGAATTTGGTAATAGATCTTCGAATTTCCTAAAGACGAACTCCTAAGTATCAAGATCCACAAGTAATTTTAAGTTTGTTTATTCATGGTCTTATATAGAGTTTTTTTACATATGAATAGTCATCTTCGGCTTTGTAATCCATTATCAACTGATAAGACCAGTNGGAGTTCAGTTGTTCCTCGGTCAAATTTGGCTTGTTGGCTTCGTCGATCGTAAATCCGCGAATAGATGTTGCTGCGACAGCTGTTTAATCTTTCAGTTTGTTTCCAATTCCAACCATGCTGGTCGATTCGAATGTGGACAGATAAAAATTCTGACATCTTCGCCAAAAAAGATACACGCAGGATCGCGACTATGACGACGATAAGGCATAAACACACATTTACATAACTATTTCCTTTATTCATAATATGTACTTATCTAAATGTTGCTGAACATCAGCAAGTAGCTCCATATCACATTGATAGCTTGACTATTATATATCTGCCCATCGAAAGATGCCACAGTAAAAGTCGGATATCACTTTAAAATCGGAATGTCATAAAATACCTCGTTCACGAACGATTGTATGGCATACTCGTATTGGTCTTACTTAAGCGACAGGTAGGTGACGAACATGGACACCATGCCGATGATCTGAGAATTTCTCAGCATGTCGACCAGAGCAGACATAATTATTTTATCATGATTGGATAGTTGGCTTTAGTAATTCTGTTCCACAAGGTGGCGCTCATGTCGATCGACACACCATCGCGAAAATTCTAGAAAAAATGAACTTTTCTTCACAAAGCAGAATATATTTTCGTACTTGTGCTTAGAATCCGAGAACTTAAAACGTTTCTATAGTATATCAATTTGGTAAAGTCCTTGACAGTTTCGGATTCGGTTTCTCATTCTATATTCAGCATGATCTCGTAATTTTCGTGGGTGACTTTCATACCAAGGTAATTTTGCCTTTTTTGTACTGTTACAATAAAAAAAAAAAGCAATGCTTCAATTGATATATCTTGAATTTGATTTCGGATTCGAGCATGTCGCACTTGCATTTCAGTGTGTACATTGACGTAGCACCTCCAAGTTACCAAATGGAACCATAAATATACCTGTTGTTCAGAATGTCAATCAGATGTAAAAAAATTATAGATACAATTTTGGGTCGAGTTTTATGAATTCTACACTTACCATGTAACGGGAAAAGGCTACGTCCTTGAACGAAGAAATTTTTTTTCGAGTTCTCAACTTGAGCATTACTCTGACTGCAAAATTAAAGTCGCAAGATAAGATTGTTTGCATGTTGTGTGTATTTATTCTCCTCACCATTATCCCGAATTGCTCCCCGAATTACCAGTCTTGAAAGATGGGATGCTAGCGCCCAACTTCGCGTTCATTGAACTCTTAAGTCTGTCTTTGAAGGTCCACATGACGAATCCCAAAACACTGATTATCAATATAAAGCTTATTATGGTTCACATGTACATTTGTTATTTTTTATCCATGCTGCCTTATATAAGATACCCGGTTGTTACTATTGCGATGTTGGCAGCAGTGATTGTGTCGATGCCAGCAGTGGAATATTACCGGCTGCCGTCGTTCCCGTCGAAGAGTCACTAAAACCCAGGCTCGTCTTCATCGAATTTGGTAATAGATCTTCGAATTTCCTAAAGACGAACTCCTAAGTATCAAGATCCACAAGTAATTTTAAGTTTGTTTATTCATTGTCTTATATAGAGTTTTTTTACATATGAATAGTCATCTTCGGCTTTGTAATCCATTATCAACTGATAAGACCAGTCGTCGTTCAATGGATGTTGTTTCAAAACGACAGGAAAAGAGAACCAGTAGACCTAGCACAGGTTCAAACACTGGAAAGTGTGGCAAGAATGTGTTGGTATCAGACATATTATTTTAATGTAACAGGTTTGTTGTTTATGCTGATGACACGAGGACAATGTATGCAAAACTCTTATTCTACTGCACGAAATTCTTGGACTTACTCCTACGAAAATAGCTCTCAGAGTCTTGTACGAAGTGGACACAAAGTACTTTCCCTCAGAATAGACGCTTCGCGAATTTTTGGTCTCAAAATCTTCGTACATGATCATGTGCGATATAGCCCAAAATTGAGTTCAATTGTACATTTCATCATATTCGTAAAAACACAATTCGGGAGTCTGGCCGCTGAATTGAAGCATCCATTTTCCATTTTGACCATCACAGCCTTTATAGAATCGATGACCAAGAAACCATAATCGCTCCGATCTTGACATTCTCGCTAGACTGGCCTTTTGAGTAAACATGAGATTGAAATGAAGCAGGATAATCGGGTGCTCCAAGATCCTCTTGACTCTATCGATCTGAGTTTTCGCATCCTTATACAAAAATTCTTGCAGTGCGAGAAAGTCCCTAGCTGATGAGTACAAGTATCCGTACACACGAAGGTTGATGTGAAAAATGTAACCTCGATCGGGGTATGGACCTTCGACCAAAGTGACAATTTTTAAGTTCAGTTGCATCATGTGTTCCTTATATAATTGGTTTTTCAATGTGCCCATTAATACATGAGCGCCCCCAAAGGGAACTGCCATCATGATGGTGTTGTGTCTAGATCTGTTCGAAGCCATGCTCTTGGTAGGCGAAGGCAAATACTTTTTGATCATGCTGATGAGCGGAATATTCAAATCTTTGTCTGTCTCATTGAACAGAGCCAAGTAGATGAAATTTCCCAAAATGGGGAATCACAGGAAATAGGTGGGAAATTGGTACCAATTAATTCTCCATGTTCTTGTGTAATACTTTTGTGATATGGGCATTTTCTTCAGATTATTTTTATAGTAAATGTGATGTATTTCCTAACATCGGTTAACCAGTGGTACTTGGATCATTCATTGATGGTGCCCATCATGAGCTTTTCCAAGATCTCGATGAGCTTGCCGAATTCTTCAGTATTGTGGAGCCAGTCGTACTGTCGCAAGAGATTATCTTTGTACTCAAACATATTCATGACGAAATTGTTATTGTTGTCATTGTCCGAAGATAGATATTGGTTGTGGTAATGTCTGATTATGTCTACGAATCGAGTGGTATCGTTTTCACCTTGGTCATCCTCACAGTGACTTTGGCCACCACAATAAATATACGATGATGCAAATAAAAACGACCGCTAGACTTGCGAGGATTGGAGTGCCAAATTTTTTGTGGACTTTTAGAATAAAAACTTGGTTATGGTACATGTCTTATTGATCTGTATCGAAAACCCAGTTATTTTGATAGAATTTTCTACAGCCCATTCTCCAGATTGGTGTTGGGCTTTTCGCGAAATTTACAGAAAATGATTTTGTACTCGGCCTAGAGCACTTTTAATTCCGCGACATGAAACGAGCNTTTGTACTCGGCCTAGAGCACTTTTAATTCCGCGACATGAAACGAGCCTATGGGAGCATCTTTGCATGATCCTAGTTCACCAGGATTCTGAAAAAGCACGCTCAGCGTGCCCTCATCCACAATGACCGAGTAGTTGGGAAAAGTCTCCTCGAGCACAAACCCATCTTCGGATTCCAAAACCTTCGGCACACTGTCCCTGAACCAATCATATCGTTCAAGTTATCTCACAGTCATTTCAGCCAGAGCAAGTGTGCTTGAATTTCGGTTATGGTTCACACTTCTTAAGATATTCCAGGAATGTATTCCATCGGAACATGAAATCGATCGTGTGCTCGAGTTTCACCATCATGATCTTATCTTCACAGAAAAGCAATTGACCATTAGTGGGCAACGAAACTCGGGTCAGCATTAGTTTCTTTCGGGAAAATATGTTGAAGTAGGTTTTGTCCTTGTTTACACGATATAGACCTTTCTAAACATAACACCGATGGTGCATTTCACCGAGAAAGTTTATAAATTCTATCGCCTCGAGAATTTCGGTCTTTTGAAAGGGCAGCACACTGTTCTTATGACCGAAGAGCACAAGTTTCACATTCGCCATCGATGCGCTAACCTTACCCAAGATGAACACCAGAACCAAAATTTCGTTTTCCATATCTTTGACATAAACAAAGTAGTAGCTGCTCAATTTGNACCCAAGATGAACACCAGAACCAAAATTTCGTTTTCCATATCTTTGACATAAACAAAGTAGTAGCTGCTCAATTTGAAATAGTGGACCTGAATTTCGAGAGAAAATGGCAAGAACAACAAATCAGAGAGAAAAAAAAATCGAGTCTTCATTCACCGTCCAAATTGTTGGCATAATACATTGGTAGTTCTGGCACAAATATGCATTCCACAAATAGGCGCATCTCGATATCTTCTGGCCAAAATCCATAGATGAAATCGGTCATTCGTCTATACATGCAGCAGTATGCGAAAATCTGTTGGTCGAACAGCATTTCCAGAAGCTGTCATATAAGTTTTTTGAAGGACTCACCTGTTTTGTTTTCTATGGTGACTAGAAACATACACTGAAGAGCCAAAAAAAAAACTGGTACACCTGCCTCATGTCGCGTAGGGCCCCCGCGAGCATGCAGAAGTGCCACAAGACGATGTGGTTGGACCCGACTAATGTCTGAAGGTATGCAGGAGGCATTGAAATCTGCGCCAATTTGAGAAAGGGTTGCACGTCTATTACATTTAATGATTCTCGTCAGTCGTCATTTGCCCTGTTCGTTCACGATCTTTTTCAGACCGCAGCGATGTCGAAGATTTGATGTTTTACCGGATTCCCGATATTCACGGCACACTCGTGAAATGGTTGCATGCGAAAATCCAAATGTTATCGCTACCTCGAAAATGCTATGTCCCATCTCTAGTGCGCTGACTATAACACCATGTTCAAACTCACTTAAATCTCGATAGCCTCCCATTNAATGCTATGTCCCATCTCTAGTGCGCTGACTATAACACCATGTTCAAACTCACTTAAATCTCGATAGCCTCCCATTGAAGCAGCAGTAACCGATCTAGCAACTTTGCCAGATGCTTGTTATCTTATATAGGGGCTGCCGACCACATCGCGTTACTCTGATTGGTTCCATTTATCTGTTATTGGCATAAACACGCCTATACCAGTTTTTTTTNGCCGACCACATCGCGTTACTCTGATTGGTTCCATTTATCTGTTATTGGCATAAACACGCCTATACCAGTTTTTTTTGGCTCTCCAGTGAATATTCCAAGGAGGATATATCGAATATGCTATCAAAAGTCACGCGATTGCCAGTCNTTTTTTTTGGCTCTCCAGTGAATATTCCAAGGAGGATATATCGAATATGCTATCAAAAGTCACGCGATTGCCAGTCTCGCGGTTCATGTAGACATAAAGGTTAATCCTAGAAGTTTGGCACAAGGTGATGGTTTCCAAATCGGAAATTCACAACTCGATCTCCAGCATGTCGCCGAACCTAATGGGTACGATTTAGCTGCCATAAAACTTGAGCTCGGCCTGCGAATCGACGAAAAATTTCAACTAGTACATCACATTGCCCGATTTTTTCAAACTCCTGATTGGCATTTCGGCCGTCTGAGGAACATGGGAGAAACGATTATGCAACAATGCCTCGTCATACTTGTTCTGAAAAGCATACAAGGTCTTGATGTTTATCGGTTCCGCATTCCCCACGAATCGATTAAAATCGGCGCCTATCATAGGATGCACAATGGAGAATTCCCAGTTGTGGAAACACTTTCGATCTCGCGACTGTTACATTGCGACATATCACCCATAAGAAAGTTGGATGCGAATAGAGATCATGTCCTAGGATACCTAAGTAAATATACATGAAGGCATCCTTGACTTTTGATCATGTGTACTCTAATCGAGTAGAACTCGAAGATAACAACACATCATCAAAATCGCTTAATCGTCTGTTCGTTAGCAACCCATGTGACCACTATTATGGGTAAGGTCATCACAGTTTCCACCGATACATGTTGGGCCGTGCGATNTCGTTAGCAACCCATGTGACCACTATTATGGGTAAGGTCATCACAGTTTCCACCGATACATGTTGGGCCGTGCGATCCCGACAGTGGTTCATATACTGTGAAGCAGAGCCAGGAATTCCCCTTAAAAGAAAGAGAAAGTAATAGATCTATATCTATGTGTACAGTCCTATACAAGATGATTCTAAAATCATGGGACAAACATTGAGGGGTGGTAGAGCTCACTAAAACAAACAATTATTGTACAGGAATATATGGGCGGAAGTGACGTATTTAGGCACAAACACCAAAAAATAACAAATAAACAGAAACATAAAATGTTCATTAGCAGCATACTTAACGAGTGATTCCGCACAGAACATCATACAACAGTTCCTGGAAATGCATCTACCAACAGTCACACATGCTTAGTGACCTCTACATATGGGGTGATTGGCTGACAAAGGAGGCGATAGTTGAGGGCAGTCAAACGNACATCATACAACAGTTCCTGGAAATGCATCTACCAACAGTCACACATGCTTAGTGACCTCTACATATGGGGTGATTGGCTGACAAAGGAGGCGATAGTTGAGGGCAGTCAAACGGTGCGCTATTGACCTGCTGCATCAGCATCACTCCACCGACGCTACGAAGCNTCGTTAGCAACCCATGTGACCACTATTATGGGTAAGGTCATCACAGTTTCCACCGATACATGTTGGGCCGTGCGATACCGACAGTGGTTCATATACTGTGAAGCAGAGCCAGGAATTCCCCTTAAAAGGAAGATAAAGTAATAGATCTATATCTATGTGTACAGTCCTATACAGGATGATTCTAAAATCATGGGAAAAACATTGAGAGGTGGTAGAGCTCACTAAAACTAACAATTATTGTACAGGAATATATGGGCGGAAGTGACGTATTTAGGCACAAAGTGGTTTTTTATTGTTTATTTGTGAAACATAAAATGTTCATTAGCAGCATACTTAACGAGTGATTCCGCACAGAAAATCATAAAACAGTTCCTGGAAATGCATCTACCAACAGTCACACATGCTTAGTGACCTCTACATATGGGATGATTGGCTGACAAAGGTGGCGATAGTTGAGGGCAGTCAAACGGTGCGCTATTGACCTGCTGCATCAGCATCACTCCACCGACGCTACGAAGCNAGGCGATAGTTGAGGGCAGTCAAACGGTGCGCTATTGACCTGCTGCATCAGCATCACTCCACCGACGCTACGAAGCTTGCATTACTTTCGGTGGTAGCAATTTTGAGCAATTATTATAAACATTGCTGTAAAAAGGCATTTAGCGGTGATGTAAATAAACACTGTATTGCATTTAATGTGTTATTTGTGGGTTTGTGCCTCAATGCGTCACTCCCGCCCATATATTCCTATACGATAATTGTTTGTTTTAGTGAGCTCTACCACCCCTCAATGTTTGCCCCATGATTTTAGAATCACTCTGTATATCCATATTTCCATATCTACATCTGTATCTATAAATTATATGTGGATNATATTTCCATATCTACATCTGTATCTATAAATTATATGTGGATCTCGATATATAGATATGTAGGGGTATACAGATAAATACATATATATTCCTTTCCTTTCTTTTTCTTTGAATGAGCTCTCTTGGTTATACTTTACCACGTATGAACCATTATTGGGACTCTATGATGCCACGTGTCGTGGTAGTCGAGTGGTCCGAGTCACGAGCCTGAAAATCCCATCGGATGGCAATCCGATGATCGGCGGTTCGATCCCGCATCACCCCGAAAGATTTTAACAGTAAAGATAATAAAAAAGTATATTCTGAGGAGCCATCTCGCAGGCAATGTGGGAACTGCCATATTGTCATCCAAGATGGTGGCCGAAACAATCATATACCATCTGGCAGGCGACGAGTGTATGGCGATGACCATCTAGCAGGCGTCGAGCGAATTACTACGCTCAAAAATCTAATTGTAGTTGAGCGATGCGATTCGAAACCCCTCACCGAATGCAAGTCACGTACCCTCACAATCGAGTCGTGATTACATTAATTCTGAATTTAGACGAAACCATCATGATATCACCAGACAAATATAGGTGGAAATGCAAGTGACAAAGTGAATATAGGTGGATCGTACCTTGTGGATTTGGAATGAGCCACATGCAATAGGTATATGCATATTATTTTTCTTTTCCTAACATCAGTTCCCCTCCATATCCTCGCAGCTCCAATTTTCCATTGAAGTGAGAAAGGGTTGTAGGCGAAGATATCCTTAACCTCAGACTTTTCGGGCTCGAAACTGATGTCATGCCAACACTATCGATTAATCTAAATCGAGATTGCACAGTCACCTAAAATCGCAATTCCTTTGATACCTGCTAGACGGTGTCACTGAGAATTTTTCCTTATCTTTCATTTTAAAATCCTTTGAAGTGGTGGTGGACCGAACCGCCGGCCCCGTAATCACCACTATATTCGATCATAAGGACAGCACCTCGGAACACTCAGCCACCAATACATGATGGGTTGTGGGATCAAAATAGTGGTTCATATGTGGCAAAGTAGAACCAAGCAGACACATTCAAAGAAAGATAAAAGAAAGATAAATATATATCTATCTATATATCCAGGTCGATATATGTCTATATCTGTATATATAAGTAATATGTAATTTTTAGATACAAACATAGATATGCATCTGAAAATATAAAATTAACAATGTTTCACGATTTTTGCAGCTTCTGATTTCAGCCAGATTATTACAAAATAAAATTGGAGCAGCCCTAAACTAACAATAACAATTTCAACTTCAAGATAGACTCGGGTTCATTTTATTTTCGCATATATATAATGTTTGTGAAAAATGCAACACCAAGAAGGATACATATGATTGAAATGAACTTTATACCACAGAATATATACATGACAATACACTATTGATTAGGGTTATATAACTGTACATGATCTTTTCCCTTGAGAATTCAGTATGGTGTAAAGCCCCCCACATGCTGCAATCAGAGGCCCGAAATGTCGTGGCATGGAATCAAAGAGGATCTGGATATCTTCCTGGGTAATCTCACTGCATGTGGTTTGTATGCGAGTCCACAAAGCATTAACTGTGGGTGCTGGAGGACCATGATGAACAAGTCACCGACCAACTATATCCCAGACATGCTCGATGGGCGACATGTGAGGCGAACATCCAGGCCAGGAAAGCAGTGGTACCCATTGTTCATTGAAGAAAGCTTGCACAATCCTCGCCACATGCAGTCAGACATTGTCCTCCTAAAATATTGCATGTGGAGTTACTTCAATGATGGGCAGTACCTAGGGTTCTAAAACCACCATGCTGTAGCAATTGCTGTTCGGATTGACCTCAACATGTTGGAGCCAAGATAGCATGTTGTATTCAATGGCACCCCAAACCATCACACTTGGTGTGTGTCTGCTATGCCACTTCACAATATAGGCTGCAAGATATCGGTCACCACAGTAGCGTCTAACACAAATGCGGCCATCACTGTAGGACAGGTTTAAGTGGGACTCGTCCGAAAAAACTACATTTTGACACTGATCATGCAAACGATGGCATTCAGGAGCCCATTGCAGTATGAGGCGTTTGTGGTTTCTGGACAATGGAAGCCGATGTAATGACATGCATGCTATCAGTCAAGCCTGCAGTCGATGGCATTGAACCATCGATGCAGACAGGTCCATACCCAGTGCAGTGGATGAGGCTGTACGGTCCGCTAGGGCCATATTGACAAGATGGTGGTCATCCTGTGCTGTAGTCACATTGCAGGGTCCAGTACCCTCTCGTTGCTGCGTCCGACACACTTATATCCACTGTTTCCACGCACGCATCACTGTTATATCAGCACACCTGTACGAGTCGGAATGTCACTGTATGACAAACATATTTCCTGGAGACAGATCATTCTGCCCCATTCGAACTCACTCACATGCAGATATGGCGCCCTTTGACGTCGACGAGGTACACTGACACTTGCTTTCAATTCGTTTGATGGCTCTTCACTGACTGAACTTGGCGTAACACTGACCTTCTTGGTCACACAAGAGAATGCGCTGCTGGGCCTACATGTATGCCATCTCTCTGCAATCGTTATCACCAATGGGCGGTACACTGTTCTACACATCCTCTGAGTTTGGATTCATTCGGGCCATTCTTTCTGGGTGTTGCAATTTTCACAAACAATTATATATATGCCGGATAATTTTTAATTGAAAAAAACTTACCTTTTTGTACATTGATAAGTATAAATTATATTTTTTGATGATGATGTACGTACAACATCTAGATATATTTCTTCTCTTTTCATCAATATGCATAAAAGAGACGAAAAATACAGTTAATGAAAAAAAAAACGCTTTTCGCCGAGCGAATATATATATACAATACTTATTCGTTCGAAATGTCAGTATTACTTCCAAGTTATTGGTTAGGTGGCGAATTCCAACGAGAGGTGGGGTAGACATCGTCATCAGTCGATATGTTTTGTAATATACAAGTATTATATGGATGCGACAGAGAGAATGTATTCATAACATACTCGAATAGAATAATAGAGACAGTTTCCAGCCACTGTACTCGTGGTACCAGCTCGATGGACAGGCTCGTTGCGACAATATTTGGATCACCAGATACTTCTATGGTTTGTAATGGGAAGAGGGTTGCCTTCCATTTGCCGATTTCGTTCCTCGAGTTGTAGATCTCGTCGGCCGAAATTACTTTCTACATCGCCAGACCCGATTAGGACAATTGGTTGTGGGTTGTGGACGATTGTAGGGAACCATGTAACTGTAGTAGACCTCGAAACAATGTTTCTATGTCCATCACTCGCCACCCTCAAGGAGATGTACGAGGGGAGAATGATACATCGGTGCTTCGCATCTGAAGTATATTGCGTGTGCAGTCCTGGACAATTAGAGTAGTTGTAGTTGTTGGGATGCNGCATCGGTGCTTCGCATCTGAAGTATATTGCGTGTGCAGTCCTGGACAATTAGAGTAGTTGTAGTTGTTGGGATGCGACAATTCGTACAGGTACATGGATTTTTAAGAACTCGTCGTCAGACCAGATCAAGATGACTGCAGGAGCCATTGCGAAACCACATAGTTATACATGGTATCCGACGACGCTTGTGTTTGTGACGAAAACATATACATGTAAATTAATAAACATTGCCGAAATGTATCCGTGTCTGAACCGGCATTATTACCTAACCATAAAACATTTGTCCCTTCCCTTCCAATTCCATTTTTTAACGAAAGTACTTGAATGCTTGTTTTGTAATGATGATGTATGTCCCCCCTAATGTATTTGTATATATAGTACAGATTGTAATGCAATTTAGCAGTAGTATCACACCATGTAAAATATTTACGATGCCACTTTATATATTTTTTTATCACACACAACCTTTACAGAAGGAGTGATTGTATCAATCTGCCTATTTCGGTATTTTGAAAATNATATATTTTTTTATCACACACAACCTTTACAGAAGGAGTGATTGTATCAATCTGCCTATTTCGGTATTTTGAAAATCGGAGAGTAATATTTATCACGCATTTGTGACATTCAATATAGATTATAAAACAACAATTTTGTAATAATACACTGCCAACACAAAATTTAAGTATTACAGAAACTTATTTTTGAACNAGATTATAAAACAACAATTTTGTAATAATACACTGCCAACACAAAATTTAAGTATTACAGAAACTTATTTTTGAACTGCGAGTATGTAGGCCTATTTCCTACATGCCAATTTTTTTTGTTATAATTCTCCGAGATAGCATTGCCGTAATTTTAGACAATGAATACGCACATGTTATTTTAGGGTTTTCCATAATTGTTAATCTGTTTTATATAATGACATTTTTAAAACTCCACAATGATTATAAAGAACAAAAATTATACATCAGCGAATACGGTTTGCAGCACTGCTCCGTCATTGCTTTATTTGTGTACAGAAATGTTTTCCAAAACTAAGATTTCGTTTTCTTTAGCGGAAAGGCGACTATGTCAACCCTTTATGTTGACATTAAATGCTTTCCCTCTATTTTTATGATACATAGCTTCGTAGAGCTTTAAGTACCGGCAATGTTAATTGACTATGTTAGTAGTATGAAATTGTATGTTCTATGCCACCTGCTGCCTGGCATAGGACACAGGACACGTGGAGAGTCGTCGAAGGGAGCCGGGGTGACGTAATTTCCCCCCTTTTTCTCTTTTCCCACTCGAAATTTCCCTTTTCCCACAAAAAACGTCAAAATATACTCAGAAATTCTTGAATTTCCCTCAAAATTTTCCAAAAATTTCTAAAATTTTCTAAAAAAAAAAATCTCATGTACAATCCGGATGGTTTGCACAATCTGGCTGGAACCGGCTGAAAATTGTACAAGGTCAGCCGGAATGTGCAAGCAGGTACACGAGGCTCTCGTCTCTGATTGGCTATGCTAGGATCCCGAAATTGTATCGTCTCTGATTGGCTAGCGAGGATCCCGAAATGGTCTCGACTCTGATTGGCTATGCAAGGCTCTCGAAATGGACCCATCACAGGCCAGACAGTACTATTCATATTGCCTGAAGAATGTTCGTGTTCATTGCCCCCCTGTATGGCAACTTCTCACATCGTATAAGCATAGTTAACTGAAATTCCGAGTCGTTTAACATATAGTCACCAAATTTATAATATACACATCACCTCCGACAACGAAAATTAACAGGGGGTCATTTATACCCTATGCATACTTATAAGCATAGTTGACGATAATTTCCGTACAGTTTAAGATACAGGCGTCAAATTCGTAACATAGGTATCATTCCCGACAGCAAAAATTATCGCAGGGTCATTTATACCCGAAACTTACTTATAAGCATAGTTGGTCGTAATTTACAAACCATTCACAATACAGGCATCAAATTCGTAACATATACATCACCTTCGACAACGACAATTATCACAGAGTCATTTATGCCNTTCACAATACAGGCATCAAATTCGTAACATATACATCACCTTCGACAACGACAATTATCACAGAGTCATTTATGCCCTATGTGTAATAATAAGCATAGTTGGCCATAATTCCCTATCTGTTTAAGATACAGTTGTGAAATTCGTAACATAGATATCAATCCCGACAACGAAGAAACCCACATTGTAATTTATATCCTATACGAACACATAAACATAGTTGGTCGTATTTTTAAACCCATTTTAGATAAAATAGCCAAATTCATAACAAAGACATCACCCCGACAATGTCAATTATCACAGTCGTTTATGCCCTATGCATAATACTAAGCATAGTTGTCAATAAATACCGACCTGTTTTATACATAATGGTTAAATTTGTATCATAGACATCACTCCCGACAACGAAAATGACCGCAAGGTCATTTATGCCCTATGTATATTTTATAAGCATAGTTGAGTTTTATTATCAAACTGTTTAAGTTAGAGCAGTCTAATTCGTAGCATATGCATCACCCCTAACAATGAAAATGATAACAGAGTTATTTATGCCCTATGCATACTTACAAGTATAGGTGGACGAAATTTCCGACCTGTTGAAGATACAGCTAACAAATTCATAAAATATGTTTCACGCCCGACAAATAAAATGACTGCATGGTCATTTACATCCTAAGCTTACATATAAGCATTGTTGAATGTAATTTCCGAACTGTTTACGATACAGCTACCAAAATTGTAACATAGATATCACCTACTAATAACATGGGTATAATTTCCGACAACGAAAATTATCACAAAGTCATTTATGTCCGATATGTACTTATAAGTATAGTTGACCATAATTGTCAACCTGTATAAGATACAGTCATCAAATTCATAACATAGACATCACTACCGACATCTCGAAAATAGCACATATCTGATTGGCTACGCGAGGCTCACGAAATGGACCCATCACTGACAAGACAGCACCAGCCATCATGGCTGAAGAATGTTTGTGTTCATTGCCCCCTGTCTTACAACTTCGACGACAAATCGAGCAGCTTATCATAAAGAATGCTGCCACACACAATGATAAAGATGCCTAACATGTTACATGTGGGAGATTGTGTTGCATTGTGTCAAGTCTCGAACTCAGTTACCTATCAATTGAATGCTTGAGCAATACACACAGAAGCACTCACTACCGACAATGAAACTGACTGCATGGTTGTATGTATGTCCTAAGCATACTTTTAACCTTAGTTATCTATAATTTATGAACCAAATAAATATGANACTGACTGCATGGTTGTATGTATGTCCTAAGCATACTTTTAACCTTAGTTATCTATAATTTATGAACCAAATAAATATGAAAACATATACGTAAATAAAATTCCAGATAAATAACTTGCTACAAACTGAGATATGCAAAAAGCTATATATATATATATATATATATATATATATATATATANTTCACAATACAGGCATCAAATTCGTAACATATACATCACCTTCGACAACGACAATTATCACAGAGTCATTTATGCCATATGTGTAATAATAAGCATAGTTGGCCATAATTCCCTATCTGTTTAAGATACAGTTGTGAAATTCGTATCATAGATATCAATCCCGACAACGAAGAAACCCACATTGTAATTTATATCCTATACGAACACATAAACATAGTTGGTCGTATTTTTAAACCCATTTAAGATAAAATAGCCAAATTCATAACAAAGACATCACCCCGACAATGTCAATTATCACAGTCGTTTATGCCCTATGCATAATACTAAGCATAGTTGTCAATAAATACCGACCTGTTTTATACATAATGGTTAAATTTGTATCATAGACATCACTCCCGACAACGAAAATGACCGCAAGGTCATTTATGCCCTATGTATATTTTATAAGCATAGTTGAGTTTTATTATCAAACTGTTTAAGTTAGAGCAGTCTAATTCATAGCATATGCATCACCCCTAACAATGAAAATGATAACAGAGTTATTTATGCCCTATGCATACTTACAAGTATAGGTGGACGAAATTTCCGACCTGTTGAAGATACAGCTAACAAATTCATAAAATATGTTTCACGCCCGACAAATAAAATGACTGCATGGTCATTTACATCCTAAGCTTACATATAAGCATTGTTGAATGTAATTTCCGAACTGTTTAAGATACAGCTACCAAAATTGTAACATAGATATCACCTACTAATAACATGGGTATCATTTCCGACAACGAAAATTATCACAAAGTCATTTATGCCCGATATGTACTTATAAGTATAGTTGACCATAATTGTCAACCTGTATAAGATACAGTCATCAAATTCATAACATAGACATCACTACCGACATCTCGAAAAGAGCACATATCTGATTGGCTACGCGAGGCTCACGAAATGGACCCATCACTGACAAGACAGCACCAGCCATCATGGCTGAAGAATGTTTGTGTTCATTGCCCCCTGTCTTAAAGCTTCGACGACAAAGTGAGCAGCTTATCATAAAGAATGCTGCCACACACAATGATAAAGATGCCTAACATGTTACGTGTGGGAGATTGTGTTGCATTGTGTCAAGTCTCGAACTCAGTGACCTATCAATGGAATGCTTGAGCAATACACACAGAAGCACTCACTACCGACAATGAAACTGACTGCATGGTTGTATGTATGTCCTAAGCATACTTTTAACCTTAGTTATCTATAATTTATGAACCAAATAAATATGAAAGCATATACGTAAATAAAATTCCAGATGAATACCTTGCTACAAACTGAGATATGCAAAAAGCGATATATATATATATATATAAATGTGATATATACATGAGGCACATCGTCATGGTAACTGTAAAAATACTTATATGATAATATAAACAAACATCGTTAGTCCTACACAAGGGTTGGCAGCTGGTGTCATCGATAACATGGGTAACCCTTAACAACAAGACATAGAATAGAAAAAAATGACCATTGCTAAACAATACCAGACTGTCCTAGTCAGTACAACATACTAGCAAACAACTCCATTACAAACCAACTGAAACGAAACCATTGAATTTAGTGTACAACACTAGCAGCAGAACGTGGCCATTATCGTAGGCAAGGGAATATGTGAAGCAGCTCAGATGATCGGCCAGCGACGTGAGCACCGTGCAGGTCTTGGCAAGTCAAACGGATGACACAGAACAAATGCTGAGATATAAAGTTATTTAGGCTCCAATGTCACAGCATCTGCTAGGACCACGATGGCCTTCAGCCATCTTCGTTTCCCCTGTAATCTGTCAGGAAGGGTGACAACATCGTTTGTGTTTACCGTTCTTGGATGCTAGGTGCACCCGCATCGACATACGTGACTGAATTCCGACATGCAGGACACTCGCCTATACATGGAGTATATTCATACGGATGCAAAACAGATATAAAAAATAAAACAAGGTGAAATAAACAAGTTATAAACAGTCATCAACCAGCACATATTGCACAAGCGTCAGGTGCTGTACGATGCTTTAGATGAAGCTAGACAAGACCAGACCGCCCCGATCAGTACAACAACCATTCCACCCCAGTTTTATCATATTACTTCTGAGCACTTTTCACCTGACGTCCTGACATGGGCGAGTCTCATACTCTACCATTCAACCTTGATTTTCCCATATTCCTTCTAGTCTCCTTTCGCCTAAGTCATGAAGGGGACGTGTCGCATGTTCTCTCATGCCACCTTAGTTTTCTCATATTCCTTCCATGCACGTTTATAATATTAACACGTACGTGTTATAATGTAACCCTTGGCTATTGGTTATATAAGGAGATACTTTGTTTGAATGATAGCAATTACTATGTACACTGGCGACTGCAGTCGTCAAGTATGTAGGTTGAGAGACGAATCGTAAACAAGGTGCAATTACCATGTACACTGAAGATCACAGCCGCTGGATGAGTCATACACAAACTTCAAGCAAGTAACATGTACGCTGAAGGTCACACACAACCTTCTGGATATGCAGGCAGCAAGAGACGAGTCATACAGTATCATTAAATGTTCCCTCTACACACACATGTGCACATGCACGCGCATGCACGCACCCACGCACGCGTGCTCACACACACGCACACTCTCACACATTTACACAAACATGCATGCACACACTCATGCGCATGTTCGCACGCACAAATGTGCATGCACATATGCGCGCGTACGAACCCACATGCGCGTATGCACACACAATACAATACATGCACGCCGACACTGCATCTACGCTGGAGTAAAACCGTTGTTTAAGACTGTATGACTCGTCTCTCACATCTGTAAAAAAAGGTAAGATATATAAATTATTTCTGTGTTATTCAGTTATCGTAACCCACGCTAGTATTAGGTTCACATCAATCACTAGTAAAATTCTGCTATTTAAGCAGATTTTGTAAATTTTTACAGATAATTAATAGTCGTTTGTATAGCTGTTAGTCTCGAACTCAGTTTCGTATCGACGAAGGCTTGAGCAATACATACAGACACCCTCGACATCTTCGCTTCTTCAGTCGACCGCTAGAGGGCACGACCAGTGTTTTCTAGGGTCACAGTAGTCTTCAGACATCTTATTTCCCCTGCCACCAGTCAGGGGGAGTGCCAACATTGTTTGTGTTACCGATTACGGCCACTAGGAGAACTCATGTCGACACACATGACTGAATTTTAATATGCAGATCACTCACCTATGTGTGTAGTATATTCTAACAGATCACGCACGCACACACATACATGCACACATGCATACGCTCACTCACATGCATGCACGCACATTCACGCACACACTTGCACACATGCACGCACACACACACTCTCTCGCACACACACGTACGAGGTTTCAATCCGATAGCATAGGATTACTACGGTAGTATGGTTTGATTGCGACGGCTAAACATTGCAATAAACAGTGCCAGTCTAAGAAGCGGGTTGGGGTAACCTTGTACAACATATATAAAAACGTCTTATACATGAAAAAAATTAAGTTATGTAGTAATAAATATTAAAGGTTTAACATAGGCGCAAGTATGCTGCAAGCATGATACCATATCGAACTTATACTATAATACCTGATAGTTCGACAGTTCGTAATAGAGATATTAGTGTTACTATTGCGACGAGAACTTTAGTAAACAACTGGAATGACCATGAACAGCAAAAAAGAAGTTATGTTCACACGAACCAACCTAAAAAACTGCAATATGACAATTGTTGTATACTATCTATCACCAAAATTAATGTAATGTTACATTATACGATTTTAAAGGTTNACTGCAATATGACAATTGTTGTATACTATCTATCACCAAAATTAATGTAATGTTACATTATACGATTTTAAAGGTTGTGGCCCTTTGCTTGCTACTAAACACAGTATTTGTAAACCAGTGGTCATGCAGGAGTATATGTCATTGCTATATATATGTACAGTAAAGCCCCGATTATCCGCAACGTGAAAATTCTTTTAAAATTTAAATTTTTAATCCAAGCCAACAGCATGGAAAATACAATAGGCCCTAAAGTGTGAAGGTCGAAAAGTATGTAGTAAGTACATTCTCTGATCACTGACCTTGACGACCCGAGAGGGCGAGTTCACTCTGTGAAGTTCACGTATAGAGGTCACNAGTACATTCTCTGATCACTGACCTTGACGACCCGAGAGGGCGAGTTCACTCTGTGAAGTTCACGTATAGAGGTCACCCTCTACATTTTCTCTCGACCTGCCAGTGGCCTCAGTTGAGTCATTCGCACGAAAGTGATCAGACGTGTTTTATGTTTCTTTGTCAGTGCTCAAGTTTAGTGTTTCGTTAGTTCTTGAAATTACGTAATACGTAATGGCTGAAAAATGAAAGAAGGTTGTGTTAACGATTGCACAAAAAACTTGAAATGATTTCTAAAATAGAAAATAGCGCTTCAAGGAAGCAGATGTGTTTGGATTATGAAATCGGGGAAACAACCNTGAAATGATTTCTAAAATAGAAAATAGCGCTTCAAGGAAGCAGATGTGTTTGGATTATGAAATCGGGGAAACAACCATGCGATACGTTTTAAAGCAAAAAGACAAACCGTTGGCCTTTGCATCAGTGTCGGAAAGTGCTTCTGGAATGAAAATACGAAAAACAATTAAGAAAACCACCTATAATGAACTTGACTCGGTATTTGCGGAGTGGTTAGTTCAGGTGCGAAGTGAGGGCACCCCCGTGTCTGGTCCTACCATTGCAGCTAAAGCAAAATTGTTTTTTTGATTTGTTNTCAGGTGCGAAGTGAGGGCACCCCCGTGTCTGGTCCTACCATTGCAGCTAAAGCAAAATTGTTTTTTTGATTTGTTAGACCTGGAAGGAAATTTTGATGCGTCGTCCGGTTGGTTACATCGTTTTAAGAAACGTCATGGAATTAGAGAGATTGGTCTACACAGAGAGAAGCTGAGTGGTGATCAACAAGCAGCTGATGATTTTCAACGTGATTTTGAAGAGTTTGCGTTGTCTGAGAATCTATCATATGAACAAATTTATAACGCTGATGAATCAGGGTTTTTTTTGGAAGTGTCTTCCCACTCGTACTTTAGCATTTGAAAGTGAACNAATTTGCGTTGTCTGAGAATCTATCATATGAACAAATTTATAACGCTGATGAATCAGGGTTTTTTTTTGGAAGTGTCTTCCCACTCGTACTTTAGCATTTGAAAGTGAACATCACGCGGCATTTCACAAAAGTAGTAAGGAAATAATTACAATCTTGCCATGCAGCAACGCTGCGGGTAGTCACAAACTTAGTCTTCTTGTAATCGGTAAATCTAAGAAACCGAGGTCTTTTAAGGGGACAGGAGCAGAAAATTTACCAGTTAATCATTTCAGCAAAAAAAAAAATAAAAAATAAAAAAAGGTCGGATGAACCAGCAGAGTTTTCAAGAATGGTTTGAAGAGATTTTTGTGCCTCAAGTAGGTGAACATCTTGATTCAAAATATTTGCCAAATAAGGCTGTTTTGTTAATTGACAACGCACCTTCACACCCAGCTACAAGTGTGCTTAAATCTTCTGATGGGCAAATCTTCGCAAAGTTTTTGCCCCCAAATGTTACTGCGCTCATACAACCTATGGACCAGGGAGTCATTGCAACCATGAAGAAAACATACAGGACAAAGTTGTTACCGTTAAAAATCGAGGAAAGCTGCGATCTCAAAGAATTTTGGCGGAATTATATAATTTTGGATAGTATTTATGATATTGCGTTTACATGGAATTACATCAAACGCTCAACCCTTGTTAAATCATGGAGTAAGGTCTTTCCGAGTATCTAAACAAATGTCAACCAAAACATTTGTAAATAACAGAATGAAGTCATGCCGACCCCTACACTTGTTGACGTAGTGACAACCGTTCCGGGAGGTGAGAATGTCAACAAAGAAAACATAGAAGAGTGGCTTTAATGCGACGTAAGTGAGTCGGGTTTTAACGACTGACTGACACAGAGATAACGAACAAAGCAAAGGGAGTGAACGAGAACGAAGAAGAACAAAATGAAAGCCTGTGCGGATGACACACGAAACTGCTTTGCAGCATGTAGANGGAGTGAACGAGAACGAAGAAGAACAAAATGAAAGCCTGTGCGGATGACACACGAAACTGCTTTGCAGCATGTAGATGGATTCCTTCAATATTTAGAGGAACAAGAAAATGCACATCTGGCAGAAAAGCTTATGTTAAGGAAAGTACAATTTAGAATAAAGAAAAGGTGTTTCCAAAGCAAGAAGCAAAAAGAAGTGACTGCTTTTTTTAAAAAGGTGTAACTAAAAATTTTTTGAACAGTACTATGTATGACATTGTTTTTGTTTTCTGTTCTTTATTTTAGTGATTTAGGTGCAGAGCAAAGGTTTCTGCTTTACTGGTCATATGTATGTATTTAAAAAGTTTTATTATNTATTTTAGTGATTTAGGTGCAGAGCAAAGGTTTCTGCTTTACTGGTCATATGTATGTATTTAAAAAGTTTTATTATGTTTTTTGTACAATAAAACATAGTTTTTATGTTGAAATATTTTTTTTCGTGTTTGCACCTCATTATCAGTATTTTTNTATTTTAGTGATTTAGGTGCAGAGCAAAGGTTTCTGCTTTACTGGTCATATGTATGTATTTAAAAAGTTTTATTATATTTTTTGTACAATAAAACATAGTTTTTATGTTGAAATATTTTTTTTCGTGTTTGCACCTCATTATCAGTATTTTTNATTTTTTGTACAATAAAACATAGTTTTTATGTTGAAATATTTTTTTTCGTGTTTGCACCTCATTATCAGTATTTTTCGGGTTATCCGCGATTTTTACTATCCGCGGTGCCCTCGCCACCCAATCCCGCGGATAATCGGGGCTGCACTGAAGAGCCAAAAAAACTGGTACACCTGCCTAATATCGCGTAGAGCCCCCGCGAGCACGCAGAAGTGCCGCAAGACGACGTGGCATGGACTCGACTAATGTCTGAAGGTATGAAGGAGGCAATTCACACCATGAATCCTGCAGGGCAGTCCACAAATCCATGGGAGTGCGAGGCGGTGGAGATCTCTTCTGAACAGTATGTTGCAAGGCATCCCAGATATGCTCAATAATGTTCATGTCTGGTGATTTAGGTGGTCAATGGAAGTGTCTAAAGTCAGAAGAGTGTTCCTGGAGCCACTCGGTAGCTTTTCTCGACGTGTGGGGTGTCGCGTTGTATTGCTGGAATTGTCCACGTCCGTCGGAATGCACAATGGACATGAATGGGTGCAGGTGATCGGACAGGATGCTTACGTATCTGTCACCTGTCGGAGTCGTATCTAGACGTATCAAGGGTCCCATTTCACGACAATTGCACACACCCCATACCATGACAGAGCCTCCACCAGCTTGAACAGTCCCCTGTTGACATGTAGGGTACATGGATTCATGAGGATGTCTCATACCCGTACATGTTCATCCGCCCGATACAATTGGAAACGAGACTCGTCAGACCAGACAACGTATTTTCAGTCATCAACAGTCCAATGGCGGTGTTGGTGGGCCCAGGCGAGGCTTAAAGCTTTGTGTCGTGCAGTCAACAACGGTACACGAGTGGGCCTTTGGTCCGAAAGCCCATATCAATGATGGTCCATTGAATAGTTCGCACATCAATAGGTGAAGTGAGAGAATGGCTGGGAATTGACAGATTTGACGGAGACTTTGAAATATTAATTGATGAGGAACTTTTATTAAGTGCAACACAGGAGGTAGAATGTTTAAGTGAAGAAGAAGAGGGCGATACCTTCAAGGATTGCCACAAAATAATTAGCCACAGTGACACTGAAAACATTTTTTCCAAGTGCATTGAATGGTACGAGCAACAAGAAGAGGCCGACGCTACACAGATATTACTCCCACGTAAGATACGTAACACGGCAGCAGCAAAAGCCTGTAAAGTATTACAACAAAGGAAAATGACAGACTTTTTTAGGTAGCATTATACTACTGAACATATATATAATAGTACTGTATTCAATTTTGTTATTTTATCAACATAATAAACAGAAGTCAACAATATTTAATATCAAATACGTACTGTGCTGTACATATTCTATTGATTGCTACCTGTTGAAAATATAGTGCTAAATATCGTATACATTATTGTCGTTAGTATCTGTTGTGTCTTTGCGGAAAAGGGGGGGGGGGTTTATATTATCCGTCTATTCTCTGAACCATCACGGTGACGGTCCCGAGCCTGACGGATAACGGAGACTCCACTGTACTGTGTTTAGTAGAAAGCAAAGGGCCACAACCTTTACAAACCGTATAATGTAACGTTACATTAATTTAGTTGATTTTTAGTATACAACAATTATCATATTGTAGATTTTTTTTAAGTTGGTTCGTGGGAAAATAAGTTATTTTTTGCTATTGATGGTCATTCCAGCTGTTTACTAAAGTTCTCGTCGCAATAGTAACACTAATATCTCTATTACGAACTGCCGAACTACCAGGTATTATAGGATAGGTTCGCTACGTTATCACGCTTGCAGCATGCTTGCGCGTATGCTGATCCTTTATTATTTATTACTACATAACTTAATTTTTTTCACATATGGGATGGTTTTATATATAGGCGATTCCGCTGCAGACGATTCTTGACCTGAATTTATAAATCACAGTATTTGTTACTTTTTTTGCTGCCAATACACAGAAGATCTAAATTTAATGATAAAATTACTTTTTTTTGGACATAAGTTCATATTTAAATTTTTGGTGCGCTTAGAAACATTTACATTTGAATGTTTGGTATAAACTTAAAATCTGTGCCTTGCAACACTCGCGCGAAACAGCTGTTACCGACAGTTTGAGGTTATGTTTTACCGGTTAATCTTGTAGTGACAACATTCGTTTATTTTTTCATCCAAAAACATGAAAGTACTTGGTATTCCTTTTTAAGCCATATTGACTACAAGAGGCTATTGTTAGCTTGTTGCACCCGCGATATAAATATATGAAAGTTTGGTTTTCTCTCAGAAAGTAAGTGCTAACGTTTTGAAAATTTGTAAAAGTAAGAATAAATAAGAAGAAAACTTAAATTAATGGTAATTAAGAGTATGTTGTAAGTTGAATTGAAAAAAACCATGACTCAAATTGGTAGCACCCGCGATCGCGATATTAGGATCGTGGGTGCAACATTTTTGACTCCTAGCATTATGGTGATTTAATTGATTTATTAAGCCTTGGATAAAAATATTATGCTTTGTATAATTAGTTATTTATATTTAATAGGTGTATATGTTTATATTTAACTCTTTTTTATAGGAAGGTCTGCGTAAATGACAGAAGAGCAATGGAAAGAGACTGCTTCACAGAAATATAGGAGAAAACTGAAAGAAAATGCTGAACTTCAAGCAGACCATCTCCGTCGAGAAAGGGCTCGTCATTCGAAACGGAGAGAAGTAATGAAAATGATGGAGGCAGATGAAGATTTGAAAATACTGGCCAGAATCAGATCAAGAGAAAGAATGCAGGCGACTAGAAAACGTCGTCAAGAAGAACAAATACAAATAACAGGCGCTAGATACAGCAGTCCTCGCACAATGGGAAAGGCAGTGGCAAAAGTGAAGCGTAATCTGCCTGCTAGTCCCACTAAAGCAGTTGAAGTTGTAAAAAAAATAGCTGCTGAATTCCAAGTTGCTGTATCTGACAAAAATTACTCCTCTAAAGCAATGTCTCACTGATCAAGTCAAAAAACAGATTTGTGATTTCTATGACAGGGACGATATTAGCAGGCAAATGCCTGGGATGAAAGATGTAAAATAGATCAAGTAAATAACGGGAACGAAGTTGAGAATGCAGAAGAGAACAATGATTATGAGCATCCGTGAAGCCTACAAACCCTTTAAAACAATTTAACCCGAAACATCTGTTGGTAAGACTCTTTTTTATAAAGAGAGACCTGCTCACGTTCTGCCTATCAACGATACTCCTCATAATGTTTGCGTATATACAACACACTCAAACTACATTAATCTTCTTCTCGCTATTTCGAAACATGCGACAGACTTTCCAAAAACCCACCGAGAGCTGCTGAACCAGGTATCGTGTAGTGTTAATAATAAATATTGCATGTCCAACAGTTGCGATGTATGCAAAGAATCAAACATTTGGGATAGTACCCTAGATTCAAATCCCAGTGTTAATTGGGAGGTCTGGATTTTTTTAGCATCAGAGGCCAAAACAGATCATAGTTTGCAAACCTTTCGATGAAGCGCTAGATGAACTACGTGACAGAACTGCTAAATTCAAGCTGCATTTTTTGTTAAAAATGTTTAGTCCGAGTACTTTCAAAATGCAAAACAAGACCTGACCAACGAGAAAGTCATTGTACAAATAGACTTTTCTGAGGACTAAGGGCTCATCAGTCAAGACGAAATACAATCAGCACATTGGTCTCATGGACAAGTCGCGCTTTTCACGTGCTGCATTTGGTCTACCGACAAACTCTATTCAGTGATTATAGTATTGATGAATTAAGCCGCAGTAAATACACTGTGCATCTCTTTTTGCAGAAAATTTTTCAATACATTAAGTCGATCAATAATAATATTACATCTGTATTGGTCTTCAGTGATAATTGCGCGGCTCAATTAAAAAATCGGTATGTAATAGCAAGCATGAATGCACTCAAAATAGAACACGGATTCACTCACCTCGAATGGAAATTTTTTGCTGCCTCACATGGAAAAGGTGCCGTCGATGGAATCTGGGGAAGTGTCAAAATATCGGTGTGGATCATTGTTAAGTCCCGGAGAGCTATCGTTAACAATGCCCAAGAATTCTATGACCTGGCATGCAGTCTCTCTACAAACATTTTCTTTATCTGCGTATCAAAAGAACAAGTTGAAGAGGGGAAGGCCATGTTAGATAATAAATGGGAAGGGCTGAAAAATATACCAGACACTTAATCAAAACATTTTTTCCAATCTAAAGAGGGCAACAGCATTTCTGTGGCGCGAACCTCTCAGTCTCATCTCAAGAGCACGTTGGTTTTAAAAATTGCCACCGAAACAGAAAGTGATTGGGACGATGAAGATTTAGAACCTTTTTCACGTTCGGTACACAAAGAAACTCCTGATGTATCTTTGCCTTCAGTATCGGATCAGAGAAAATCCTTTATACCATGTAGGACAAAATTACGCGTTTCCGATGTTTACAGCGACTCAGATGATGAATATTTATATGATGAATCTTTGACAACGTCTCTTGAACCTTCGAAGTTACCAGTAGAAGTATGCTCTGAAACTGGTGCTTTAACTGCTGTTTCATTAAAAGCTATTTGCGCTGGTTTGTACAAGCTTGTACAGCTGCTCTGAAAGTTCGGCAAAAATGGTACACAATATCGCTATGTGGGGGTGTGCCAGAGCGATGTAGATGAAGATGGAGAAGTTAGAGTACAATTTCTGAAGACAATTGACGGTAAACGTTTTATTGAAATCTTGAATGACATAGCAGCCGTTCACTTTGAAGACATAGCAAAATTGGAAGCACAAGAGAAAAAGATTGATGTCTATAATATATTTATAGAATTTTCGGCAAATATTGACGTATTTGAAAAGAAATAATTAACTTAAATGACAAAGAAGTATAAATAAATAATATACATTGTTTGATCTTTTATTTTGTTAATATTATGCTTATAATAACGTTTATATTCACTTAAGTAAGACACATTGCACCCGAGATAATTTGACGTTGCACCTTCGATAGCTTCAAAAGTGAATAATTCATTGTTTATTTTTGTTTTCTATTAATTTTTTTAAATACTTTGGTCAATAGATTTATTGTCTTTCATAATATGAAGGCATAATACAATAAATGTTTCACAATTAACAGACTTTTGTGTTTTTGTACTATGATCTGGAAAGGTGAGCCAATTTTGTTGCACCCGCGATAGCACTTCAAACCTCCCTCGTGACTATTTATATATTTCATTTAAATTCTTATAAACAAATCAAAAGTCAAAGAGTAATTTCATTTAAAACCTTTTTTATTTTAATAGTAAGAAACTATAAATGCGTCTAAATGCTGCACCCACGATAATGGAATCGCCCATATGTCGTACAAGGTTACCCCAACCCGCATGTTAGACTGACGCTGTTTATTGCAATGTTTAGCCCTCGCAGTCGAACCATACTACCGTACTAATCCTATGCTATCGGAACCATTGAACTGTAGCTCACATTGCTGCTTGGATTGAAACCTCGTACGTGTGTGTGTGCATGCATGCATGTGTGTGTGCATGCATATGCGTGTGTGCATGTGTGTGCGTGTGTGATCTGTTAGATAATACTACATGCATAGGTGAGTGTTCTGCATGTCGGAATTCAGTCATGTGTGTCGACATGAGTTCTCCTAGTGACCCTTATCAGTAACACAAACAATGTTGGCGCTCCCCCTGACTGGTGGCAGGGGAAAAGATGGCTGAAGACTACTGTGACACTAGAAAACGCTGGTCGTGCTCTCTAGTGGTCAACTGGAGAAGCGATGATGTCGAGAGCGCCTGTATGTATTGCTCAAGCATTCGTCGATAGGGAGCTGAGTTCGAGACTTGGAACTATACAAACGACTATTAATTTTCTTTCAGATTTTGACAAAATCTGCTATTTTGTCTTTTGCTAGTGATGAACGTGAATTTAATATTAGCGTGGGTGACGATAAATGAATAACACTCAAATAATTAATATATTTTACATTCTTTTACAGACGTGAGAGACTAGACATACAATCTCATTAAACAATATTATTCCTGCATGGATGCAGAGTGTGTGTGTGCGCGCGTGTGTGTGTGCTTGGGAGTGTCACATTTGCATGTGTGTGTGTAAATGTGCATGTGTTTGTGTGAGTGTGTATGTGTGTGTGTGCGTGCATGCGTGCATGTGAGTCGTGGGTGTGTGATCTGTATGAATATACTACAGGCATAGGTGAGTGTTCTGCATGTCTGAATTTAGTCACGTGTGTCGATTTGAGTTCTCCTAGTGACCATCGTAGGTAACACAAACACTGTTGGCACTCTTCCTGACTGGAGGCAGGGGGAAAAGAAGATTTCTGACGACTACTGTAACCCTATAAAATGCTGGTCGTGCACTCTATCGGTCGACTGGAGAAGCGAAGATGTCGAGAACCTCTGTATGTATTGGTCAAGCATTTATCGATAGGGAACTGAGTTCGAGACTTGGAACTTTACAAATAACTATTAATTATCTTTAAGACTTTGACAAAATCTGCTATTTTTTCTTTTCCTAGTGATGGTCATGACCCTAATATTAGCATGGGTTATGATAAATGAATAACACTGAAATATTTTATGTACTTTAAACCATTTTTACAGATGTGAGAAACGAGTCATACAGTCTCATTAAAATGTATTTTTCCAGCGTGGATGCTGTGTGTGCATGCAATAATGTGTGCAAGTGACTGTGCATGTGTGCATGAGAGTATGCATGTGTGTGAGTGTGCGTGAGTGTGTGCGCGCGTGCGTGGGTGTGAGCATGCGCGTGCATGTGCACATGTGTGTGTAGAGGGAACATTTAATGATACTGTATGACTCGTCTCTTGCTGCCTGCATATCCAGAAGGTTGTGTGTGACCTTCAGCGTACATGTTACTTGCTTGAAGTTTGTGTATGACTCATCCAGCGGCTGTGATCTTCAGTGTACATGGTAATTGCACCTTGTTTACGATTCGTCTCTCAACCTACATACTTGACGACTGCAGTCGCCAGTGTACATAGTAATTGCTATCATTCAAACAAAGTATCTCCTTATATAACCAATAGCGAAGGGTTTCATTATAACACGTACGTGTTAATATTATAAACGTGCATGGAAGGAATATGAGAAAACTAAGGTGGCATGAGAGAACATGCGACACGTCCCCTTCATGACTTAGGCGAAAGGAGACTAGAAGGAATATGGGAAAATCAAGGTTGAATGGTAGAGTATGAGACTCGCCCATGTCAGGACGTCAGGTGAAAAGTGCTCAGAAGTAATATGATAAAACTGGGGTGGAATGGTTGTTGTACTGATCGGGGCGGTCTGGTCTTGTCTAGCTTCATCTAAAGCATCGTACAACACCTGACGCTTGTGCAATATGTGCTGGTTGATGACTGTTTATAACTTGTTTATTTCACCATGTTTTATTTTTTATATCTGTTTTGTATCCGTATGAATATACTCCATGTATAGGCGAGTGTCCTGCATGTCGGAATTCAGTCACGTATGTCGATGCGTGTGCACCTAGCATCCAACAACGGTAAACACAAACGATGTTGTCGCCCTTCCTGACAGATGACAGAGGAAACGAAGNGGTGCACCTAGCATCCAACAACGGTAAACACAAACGATGTTGTCGCCCTTCCTGACAGATGACAGAGGAAACGAAGATGGCTGAAGGCCATCGTGGTCCTAGCAGATGCTGTGACCTTGGAGCCTAAATAACTTTATATCTNATGGCTGAAGGCCATCGTGGTCCTAGCAGATGCTGTGACCTTGGAGCCTAAATAACTTTATATCTCAGCATTTGTTCTGTGTCATCCGTTCGACTTGCCAAGACCTGCACAGTGCTCCCATCACCAGCCGATCATCTGAGCTGCTTCACATATTCCCTGGCCTACGATAATGGTCGCGTTCTACTGCTAGTGATGTAAACTAAATTCAATGGTTTCGTTTCAGTTGGTTTGTAATGGAGTTGTTTGCTAGTATGTTGTACTGACTAGGACAGTCTGGTATTGTTTAGGAACAGTCATTTTTTTCTAGTCTATATCTGGTTGTTAAGGGTTACCCATGTTATCGATGACACCAGCTGCCAACCCTTGTGTAGGACTGACAATATTTGTTTATATTATCATATAAGTATTTTTACAGTTTTCACGACGATCTGCCTCATGTATGTATCACATTTATGTATATATATACATATATATATAGCCTTTTGCATATCTAAGTTTGTAGCAAGTTATTAATCTGGAATTTTATTTACGTATACGGTTTCATATTTATTAGGTTCAGAAATTATAGTTAACTATGGTTAAAAGTATACTTAGGACATATATATACCCATGTAGTCATTTTCATTGTCGGTAGTGAGTGCTTCTGTGTGTATTGCTCAAGCATTCAATTGATAGGTAACTGAGTTCGAGACTTGACACAATACAACACAATCTTTCACACGTAATATGTTAGGCACCTTTATCATTGTGTGTGGCAGCATTCTTTATGATAAGCCGCTCGATTTGTCGTCGAAGTTGTAAGACAGGGGGCAATGAACACAAACATTCTTCAACCAAGATGGCTGGTGCTCGCTTGTCAGTGATGTGTTCATTTCGTGAGCCTCGCGTAGCCAATCAGATATGTGCTTCTTTCGAGATGTCAGTAGTGATGTCTATGTTATGAATTTGATGACTCTATCTTAAACAGGTCGGCAATTTATGTCAACTACGCTTAGAAGTATGTATAGGACATACATTACTGTGTGATAATTTTCGTTGTTGGAAATGATACCAATGTTATGAGTAGGTGATGTATGTGTTACGATTTTGGTAGCTGTATCTTAAACGATTCGGATATTACATTCAACAATGCTTATATGTAAGCTTAGGATGTAAATGACCATGCAGTCATTTTAGTTTTCGGGAGTGAAACATATGTTATGAATTTGTTAGCTGTATCTATAATTTTCGTTGTTGGATGATATGTGTATGTTATGAATTTGACTGCTGTTATATAAACCATTTGAAAATTATAGTCAACTATGATTATAAGTACGCATAAGACATAAATGACTCTGCGAAATATTTTATTGTCGTGAGTGATGTCTATGTTACGAATTTGGTGACAATATCATAAACAGTTTGGGAATTATAACCAACTATGCTTATCAGTATGCATTAGGCATAAATGACTGTGATAATTAACGTTGTAGGGAGTGATTTCTATGTTTCAAATTTGGCGACTGTATCTTAAACGGCTTGGAAATATCGACCAACTATGCTTATAAGTTCATTTAGGGCATAAATGGCCATGCGGTAATTTGCATTATCGGGAGTGATGTCAATGTTACGAATTTGACGACTGTGTCTTAAACAAGTTGGCAATTATGGACAACTATTCTTATAAGTATGTATAGGGCATAACTGACTCTGTGATAATTGTTGTTGGCGGGGGTCATGTTTATGTTATGAATTTGGTGAGTGTATCTCATACAGGTTGGAAATTACAACCCACTATGCTTATATATTCATGTAGGGAATAAATGACCTTGCGGTCATTTTCGTTGTCGGGAGTGATGTCTATGTTACGTATTTGTTAACTGTCACTTAAACAGTTCAGGANACCTTGCGGTCATTTTCGTTGTCGGGAGTGATGTCTATGTTACGTATTTGTTAACTGTCACTTAAACAGTTCAGGAATTAGGGACAACTATGCTTATAAGTACATATAGGGCATAACTGACTATGTGGTGATTGTTGTTATCAGGGGTGATGTCTATGTTACGAATTTGACACCTGTGTCTTAAACAGGGTGGAAATTACGACCAACTATNTTGTTATCAGGGGTGATGTCTATGTTACGAATTTGACACCTGTGTCTTAAACAGGGTGGAAATTACGACCAACTATTGTTATAAGTTCGCATAGGGCATAAATGACCATGCGGTTATTTTTGTTGTCGTGAGTGATGTCTATGTTACGAATTTGGCAACTTTATCTTAAACATTTCGGGAATTATGGCCAACTATGCTTATAAGTACGCATAGGGTATAACTGACTGTTATAATTGTCGTTGTTGGGGGTGTTGTATATAATACGAATTTATCGCCTGTATTTTAAATGGTTTNGGTGTTGTATATAATACGAATTTATCGCCTGTATTTTAAATGGTTTGGAAATTACGACCAACTATGCTTATAATTTTGTATAGGGTATAAATGACTTGGCGATAATTTTCGTTAACGGGAATGATACCTATGTTACGAATTTGCCGCCTGTATCTTAAACTATTCGGATATTATGGTCAACTATGCTTATAAGTATGCATATGGCGTAAATGACCCTTTGTTAATTTTCGTTGTCGGGGGTGTTGCGTGTGTTATGAATTTGGTGACTATATATTTAACGATTCGGAATTTCAGTTAACTATGCTTATACGATGTGAGAAGTTGTATGACAGGGGGGCAATGAACACGGACATTCTTCAGCTAATATGAATGGTATTGGCATGTTAGTGACGGGGCCATTTCGAGAACCTCGCATAGCCAATCAGAGACGAGACCATTTCGAGAGCCTCGCGTGGCCAATCAGAGACGAGAGCCTCGCGTACCTGCTTGCACATCCCAGCTGTCATTACACAATTTTTAGCCGACTCCATCCGGTTTGTGCATACCATCCGGATTGTGCATGAAATATTTTTTTGGGTTACAATTTTGTATAATTTTAGATAATTTTGAGGGAAATTCCAAAAATTTTGAGCAAATTTGGCGTTTTTTTTTTTAGAAAAAGGGAAATTTCGAGGGAAAAAAAGGATAAATGGGAAAAAAATGATGTCACCCCGGCTANGTTTTTTTTTTTAGAAAAAGGGAAATTTCGAGGGAAAAAAAGGATAAATGGGAAAAAAATGATGTCACCCCGGCTACGTCCTGCGTCCTGCTCCAGGCGCCAGATGACGTAGGACATACCCTTTCATACTACTTATGTTTTTTATTTTTTGTTTGTTTACGTGCCTTTTAGTTTTTACGATTTCGATGTAGGATCAGCATTTACCGAAAAATTCTCGAAAGTGTTATTTTGCGGTATAGCTATACAAAGAGTGCATTTTTAAATTCAGAAATCCTGTGGAACAACATTTGTGTTAGGACTTGTCCGAGGAGGGGAGGGGGTGCCATGTATATAGGGTTAAGTAGCACCGATGCTTTCTAATATCCTATAAGCACATGTTTTTATTGAATGCTGGGTTTAATACTGGACGCATGTAATATACCCCATAATTCTAGGCTCTGCTGAAAACATTTAACATTCCACAATATCGAGGTTAGTTAAGATCAATTTAGAGCATGAATTAAGTGTAAGATCAGGCTACAGTTGGCTCGATTATGTTGACTTCTTAATTTGGACTGTATTGCATTAGTTTGGAGCCTGTATGATTTGCCCTAATTTCAGTAGTTTTGAACCTGTGTTCTCAGTTAGCATTTAAATTTGAGCTATGGTTAATTTGTGATTGTNGTTTTGAACCTGTGTTCTCAGTTAGCATTTAAATTTGAGCTATGGTTAATTTGTGATTGTATCTAATTTTGTGTAATTTAAATCTCTTCACTAACATAAGATTTAAAATAGCTACCATTTGTTCCAGGTATTAGGTAGCATAAACGCCGAACCCTCATATGCCAACGAATGGCATTGGTGTCGCGAGACCGGGAGCATTTACTCCCATAACTCACAGGGCGTTCGTAAAACAAATGTACCTCGAAACATACTCAAATCATTGGGTCGTCGGCGGGGCGTCGTGTAGCTGTGTTTTGTTGGGCACCGGACCCGTATTAAGGCTGTTTATTTGTGTTGCCTATTATAAGTAAAATTACGCGTTTGTGTGTTCGGCGGGGGAGTGAAGTTCCCCTCCAGCCCCTGCGGGTTGCGTGATGTCTGTCTAATACATTGGCCTGTTGTGTTCAAGTGTGCTAATTAATCTCGCTTATAATGTGTAGATGAGTCCCTGGTGTCCCGGGGCAGCCCTCAGGGTACGTTTAATCGTTTCATTGTGTAGTGACATGAACAAATAACTATTAGTATACTAGAGTTGGAGGGGCCCCTGGTACCAGAATCTATACAGAATCCAGTAACAGTAGAGCCCCCCCCCTAATACCGAAAATTGAAGTCCTCTTCTTCCCGACCTGCAACAAACTATAAGTCGGTGCGTCATTGTGAGTAGTTTATATATATGTGTTTTTTAAGTTTTTTTATTAAAAAACAAATTAATTAATTAATTTATGTTAAAGTGTTTTTAAATTATTTTGTTATTTAAAGGGTTTGTTTATTATTCATTTGCTTAGTTTAATTTAGTTTATTTAATTTAGTTTGGTTACCACCCCAACCCCTACCACGACTGGCATGTGTGTGTCTCGACCTGGAAAATGAGTGGTAGTTGGAGAAATTTCCCACCTTGACTGGGCAGGGCGCTATGTGTCCGGTGCAGTGTACCTATTGGCCTTTTGATGTAGTGTAAAGAGTAGCTAAGGTGTTGTCTCTAGCCCTGTGTGCGGACGACTGAAGTGTTTTAGCTAGATCCATGTAGTTTTATTAAATGTGTTAAATTTCGTCCCGGACTGATCAGAGAATTCCGAGGCGAAATTGTATGGGTAATGCGTTGAGAATTGACGCTTTTACTACGGTTTGANTGGCCTTTTGATGTAGTGTAAAGAGTAGCTAAGGTGTTGTCTCTAGCCCTGTGTGCGGACGACTGAAGTGTTTTAGCTAGATCCATGTAGTTTTATTAAATGTTTTAAATTTCGTCCCGGACTGATCAGAGAATTCCGAGGCGAAATTGTATGGGTAATGCGTTGAGAATTGACGCTTTTACTACGGTTTGGGACAGTTTATTGTGGATTATTTTATTTTCTATGTTTATTATAGTTTATTTTATTCAAATTTTAAGTATAAATTAGTGTTGTCCTAAACTATTTGTTTGTTTAATGAGGTAAAGTGGCGTGTGCTGTGAGAAGCAGCATCTTATTCTCCTGTAGTGTTGTCATGGCTTTCACCTGTGTGATTATGGGTCTAAAGTGGTCCATCAGAGTTACGAAGTGTGTTTCTCGCAGAAAAGCGGCCTGTCCGTGAATTTTTGCTAACATAGCTGTATTTTCTGTTGTGTTGTTGTCCCTTCTCCTGTGTTGTTGTGATATTTCCTTTGTTGTAGTGTGGGTGCTTGTTCTCTGTGAGTGTTTCCCTGTTCAGTCTGCCTTTTCTGTGATTGAAGGGGATGAAATTCAGCCTTTTACTGAATGTTTGCTCGCGTGTTTTCCCGGATTTCCTGCCTAGTGTCTCGTGTTTGTTTGGTGGGTTTATGTCCCATCCTTTGTTTGCGTGCATCAATATGCTTCTGGATTACTTCGCACTGTTTCCATACAGCCAAGTGCCCTGTTTTCTTGCAGAGTGTACATTTTCACTTTGCTTTGTCCTGTTCTTTAATGGTACGATCTACCTTTGTGTGCGATCCAGTACAAAGAGCGTAGATTGGCCGGAGTGTGCAGTATTTCTGAGTGTGGCCCAGCGCACAAAATCGCATGCACTGCACCACATATTCAGCGCGGTGTTTGTACAGTTCTATACGAACTGACATGTAGAATAGTGTGGGTATTTTGATTTACTACAGCCCCGAAGACTGCATGTGTATCAGCTAGTGTTCGGAATCTCCAGACGTGGATTCGATTAAAGCCATATTCTTTTAGCTCTTTCATTAAGTGCTTTGTGTGTTAGTCCTTTGATGACTATTTTAATTGGCCTTTAGTTTTTCTGAGTGTGTGTTGAAATAGAGTTTATCGTATTTCTGGAGGAACTCGCAGAAAAAAGAGTGCTTCTCCTCTCTTACATTACTTCCAGGTGCTGTCTGCTGATGACTGTGACTTTAACGAAAAGGCTTCGCCGAATTGGTAATTCAACCATTTGAGTACCGAGGTGTCAGAGATGTACACCGGAGGAGCGAGAGTTTTTCGACATGTGTTTTCATGTGTTACAGCCGTTTTGGAGCTGTCCTAGCTATCATTATAAGAACTGTCGTCCCTCAATGGTGAGAAAGCGTTTTTTTTTTTNCAGCCGTTTTGGAGCTGTCCTAGCTATCATTATAAGAACTGTCGTCCCTCAATGGTGAGAAAGCGTTTTTTTTTTTTGGAACAGCTGCACGAGGTTTCGTATGATTTCCTGTTGATGCTGTGTGTCTCCTACTTGGATGTTGCCATTCTGTGCTGTGTTGAGTTAGAAGTAGCGAAGGAAGGAAGGACAGCAGTAGCCTTTCCCCTGTGTTCATTATCTCCAACTTCCTGTCGTTCTGTCGACTCGATCGTGTCCTTGTGTGCCTACCAACCCAAGACCTTGGTAGCTGACCGAGCTACGTGAAGGGTAGCAAGGCTAGGCCAGAAGGGGTGAGCTAGCCTTCCCCAATCACTGCCTGGTTGCTTCTACAACTGCTACTTTCTCGCTGGCTGATCCACACAGTTTTATTGGGAGTGCCTCGCGCTCTGATTGGCTGTCGAATCAGCGCGCAGAGGGCCTCGTGTCGAGTTCAGTGTAGTTTAGGTTTTCTGAATTTTCTTACTCCTGTGGTATCATAATTACCAAGGAATTTGATATTTGTATTGTCATGATATGCCAGATTATTATACCAATTTTGTTGTTGCAATTATTTCTTTAATGTAGTTTACTGACAATAGTTTATTAGTTGTGAATCTATCTTGGTTAGCTATTATTCTCAGGTACTTGTTCTGAATGGTTTGCAGGTCTTTAATTCTGAATTCTGTGCAATGTCCCCATACCTCACATCCATATAACATTGCTGGGATTATTATTTGATTATACGTTTGGAGTTTTTTCCTATGTGGGAAGTTAGTTGCGTTTAACACCGGATATAATTGTTTAAGTTTTCCCAATGCTGCATATCTTGCACTTTCTATGTGGGGCTGCCAAGTTAACTTGTGATCTATCGTTATACGTAGATGTTTTACCTTTTAACGAAGGGGATTTTTTGATAAAATAGTATTAATTATTTGTTAGGTTTCGGTAATTTTAGGAAATTATTACTGTCTCTGATTTTCCTGGATTTACTTTGATTCGCCATTTTGTGTACCATTGTTTTAGGATTGTTAATTGTCTCTGTAGGGCTACTAATGCATATTCAATGTGGTAGTGTTGTTTTATTATTGCTGTATCGTCTGCGTACATTTGGATATTTGCGTTAGTTCTTGGATCTGTTATTGCGATGTCGGTTGTGTAAATACTGTATAGAGAAGGGGAAAGTGCTGACCCCTTCAGCACTCCTGCAGTTCCTATTTTAGTGTTTGAGTCTGCTCCATCTAATGTTATGAAAAAACATATATTATTTAAATAATGTGCTAATAACTTTACATAAGTTGCTTGAAAGTTGTAGTTTATTAATTTTCTTGTTTAGTAGGATCTTTTCCAGGTTTCGGCAAGGTTATTATTCAAGCTTTTTTTTCCAGGCCTGTGGGAATATGCATAATTTGAACATTGAATTATATATTTTTCAGATATATTCTAGGGTATGTACTGGTCATTTATTTAGGGCTTAATATTTTATCCCATCTGGTCCTCCAAATTAATTATTAATTATTATTAATAGTCCTTTAATGTAATTGGGTCATATTCCGATGTTTCTTTTAGTTTTACGTATTTGTTAATGTCATTATTTACTGATTAAGTGGATTGTCTATCTTGCACATCTTTATTGGGGGAAAATTGCTTCTCTAGGCTGTCGGCTATTGTGTTAACTTTATCGCTACCGGTATATACAGGATGAGTGTAAAAGAAAAACCCAAATTTCAAGGTCTATAATATCAAAACCAAACAACCTCTACAACCTTGATTGACCAATCAAATGAACCGTGGAACCGTGAAGTTTGTTTACCATACATTCATAAATCTTCAATGTGACCACCATGAGCGGCCCGAACGACATCTACGCGATAGTCAAACTCGTTCCACACTCTTGTCAGTATGTCTGGTGTTACGGTTTGCATGGCGTTCGTAACTCTCGGTTTGAGGCGGTGAGGGGGAAGCGAGCTCACATTCGACACGTCAATGTGAAGGGGGCGGTCTGATGTTTTCTTTATGTGCCCAGAACGAGGTAGACGATGAACCTTCATGTCTAAGCTGGTTATTAGCGATGAAGCGACTTCCATACGAATGGTAAGGTGAACGGACACAACGTGCGGATATGGGGTCAGGAGCCTCCACATGAAGCCACCGAACACGAGCGGACTTCCCCAAAGTGAACGTGTTTTGCGCTGTATCCAAAGACACCGTTTTTGGCCCTTTCTTTTTTATGAGCCCACTGTTACTGGAATCCCTTATTTCGACATGCTTACAGTATAGCTGCTTCCTTAGTTAGAAGAGGCAGCGGGGGACTTCATTTTC
>NQII01002418.1:0-25479 GCA_002778355.1 Clitarchus hookeri | reverse complement strand
GGGGGACTTCATTTTCCAGCAGGATGGTGCGCCACCCCATTGGCACCTAGCTGTTCGCGGATACCTAAACGAGATGTTGCCGCAATGCTGGATTAGTCGAGGAGCAGCTTGTGACCAGGCTCTTCATCACTGGCCCCCAAGAAGCCCGGATGTTACCCCGTACGATTTTTTTCCACGGGGGTACATAAAGGAATAAGTGTTTCGTATACCATTGCCGGCTAACATTGACTATNAACATTGACGACCTTAAAACGAGAATTACAGATGACATCCAAACCGTAACACCGGACATGCTGACAAAAGTGTGGGACGAGTTTGATTATCGCGTAGATGTTTGGGCCGCTCGTGGTGGTCACATTGAACATTTATGAAGATATGATAAACAAACTTCCCAGTTCCATGGTTCATTTGATTGGCCAAACAAGGTGTAGGTTGTTTGGTTTTGATATTATAGACCTTCAAAGTTGGGGTATTATTTTATACTCATCGTGTATATAACCTTGGGGCGTTTCTGTTGCTGGGGTAGTTAATATTTTATATTTCCGTGTTAATGATTTAGTTAATCGCCACATTTCTTTTGGATTATGAGCTGCGTTTTTAGTGGCTCCGCTCCAGTAGTATTGGTGCAACTTAACCCTATAAATGTGACGGCTCCCCACACACATACACACGCACACATTTCATTCCACATGATGACTGAATTTGAAAATCCACTCTTTATAGAACTATACAGCAAAATTACACGATGATTTTTCAGAACCATTTGCTGCTACAATGAAACCACAAACACTAAAAGCCATGTAAATAAAAAAAAAACATAACCAAGTTAATTGTTAAGAATCACGGCTGTTCCGAAAAAAATATCTTAGATAATAGTATAAATCGACATTACTTATCACACTGAACACACATTTAGGGGCATTACGATATTCGCAGTATCCACACACGATAGTGGGGAGGGCTATGAAGATCGGGGAAATGTAAGGTAAAATGCATAAAAATTATGTATAATTTATGTCAAATGAGTGTCTTTACCGCACTTAACGCAAGAAGACGTAATCCAACTTCATGGAACTTCGCGATTATTGAATCACAACAGGTGTGTGTGCCGATGTGCTATCGCGCGTCGGCACGCCCATCCTTTTATTCTTCTTACGACAAACTCCAAGGAATTGCAAGAAAATTATACACCAATTTACAAATTACCATAAACACATTACTTTTTCCAAGCCACGTGCCTTGCCAAAAAGATTTCTTAAATTACAAAGCACCTTTTTATATTTCGTACCAGCACATGTCCTAACAGACCGTTGGCAACGGAAAAATCCGCTGTCCTCAGCCAATTCAACAACAGTCACGCATGAGTTACACCTTAAACCTTACACGACAATACACAATGATCCACTAAATAATATAACAATAACGGCCAAGACAACGTTAATTCAGCAAAGTCGTATTCATCCATGTAACATCCGACACATAGCCGACTGTCAGCTACAGAAGAACTCGCACTGACACAATGGTCAAATGGTAAAATTCAGACGGAACACCAAACGTGCGCAGCAACACCCCACTCGCTGTCAACCGCACACACCGGCATTTATGACCAACAACTAAGAAATGATAAAATTCACAGCACACAGGCGACTGTCAATTCACATTTGTTTACTTCTGTACAGCATAGTAAGACACATATAACATGGCGACACACGTAAACAAAGCACCGGAACCCCTCTTATAAAATATATTTTTTAAATGCAATTTATATGTGATGTATACCAAAGCCCTCTTAAATATTAATCAGGCAAGCCATGCAAACTACAAATAAATTCCTTAAAAAAACGTAATTTTTTGTAATAAAATTTTTTTTATGGGGGCCATCAATATATTTGCAGTGCATAATATGAATTGCGATAGTGAGGAGGACTGTGGATATGAGGGAAATTGTGGGGTAAAACACAAAAGTGCTCCATTGGTAGCCACTAAAACCTGAACACTCCATAGAAAGTGCATTTTAAGTTTTTTTCCTTATTAAAGAAAGATTTTTAAAAAATTCACAATATTTTGCGTTATCAAAGAACCTTAACCTGTTAATGAACTAAATACACTTAACATACAGAACCATGCAGAGGAATGTCTCAAATACTCGAAAGTGCTAATGATGTTGCTTATAAAATGATCGAATTGCAAGTCTAACATGTACATATACTTACATCAATAAAACATTAGAGAATGGAGTTCGAAACTATCTATTTACATTCAAACTATGCCATGCTACATTGGGGAACATGCCAGTTGAAAATAACTCAACAAGTTGTTCAGAATCAAGGATTACAGTTTTTAAATTGTTTTTCCATACTTTGATATCATTCTAGTTTTTAACAGTTTGCTTAATACACACGACATTATATCTTACAAAAAATTAAGTATCCATATATATATATATATATATATATATATATATGAACATACTGTTTGTTAAATATACAGAATGACCCATTTATGTTGACCACCCACAATAACTCCGTACCGGGGTTCCGATTGTAAAAGTGTTTCTCACAAAGGTTTTAGAACAGGAAGGGGGAAATAATACGGCTAGAGAGTCAGCCTTATTGTTATTTAATAGTGAGATACGAGTACTGCCATCAGTTTTTACATGGCACCATGTATCCATTCGTCAAAAGTTCAATGAAGCTCGTCAAAATCTATTCTAACATATATCACAATGTACCAGTCTAATAAACAGATCGTTAAACACTGCCACAGACATTGGGACTCACATGGATTCAGGAAGACCCATAATGTGACGCCTTGCGACATGATTGCGCTGCATGGTACAGTATGCCGTTGAGGCTCTGCATTTAATGTACAGGTGATATAAAGAGTGCAGGTACCCAGAGTTGCGTACCGCATCCCACAGAGGTTGCGCTTAGAGGAAACAAAGAAACACATATGAGTGTAGTGCGTTCAAGTGAGTTGTACTGAAACATAGACACGCAGTTCTGTTATTACCATTATCAATAGCTTGGCTTGCTCACTCATCATTCATTCTGTTGAAGGTTTGCATAATGCTGGTCAGGTGGAGCAACTCTACAGAGAGCGATAACCTGACAAGACCCCACTGTCCAGATGGATGTTTTCCCGTCTCGGTTTGAAGCTTTGTGAAATGGGCAATTTGAACCCACATCAATGCAATCGTCGTAGAAATCGCACAGGTGAAGCTGATGAGGTTGCTATTCTCGCTGCTACAACAGTTAATCCACACGTCAACACACGCCAACTTGACGCCGAAATTGGCATTCCGAAAACGAGTGCACATTACATTATTAAGCGTCATACATTCCATCACTATCATGTACACATAAACCACGAATTGCACCAACTGATTTCCAGAATCATGTAAAGATCTGTAAATTGGCACTGCCTCTAATAATCGCCAATCCGAGCTTTTTTCAGATGTTCTTTTTACCGACGAATCGTCGTTCTCCAACTCAAGCCAATTGAATACGAAGAACATGCATTATTGGGCCGAGGAGAACTCACGATGACTTGGACAGGTGGATCATCAGCATCAATGGAGAGTTAACGTCTGGTGTGGGATGGTTGGCAATAAGGTTATAGGGCCTTATTTCGTGAATGGTAACTGCAACGACAGGGAGTATGCCACCTTCATACAAACAATTCTACCTGGTATTCTGGAGGTGGTACCTCTAAGGAACAGAATTATAATGTGGTACCAGCAAAATGGATGCCCCGCACATAATTTCATGTATGTATGTCCTGTTATGAACCGGAATGATTCTGGTAGGCGGATTGGTCGTGGAAGACCAGATCAGTGGCCTGGTCAGTCTCCAGACATTAACTCCCTGGACAATTTTTCTTTGGGGTTGCCTCAAAAGCGCTGTCTATAGAGATATTCCAATAACTCCAGAGAACATGCATGAATGCATTGTGTGTGCTTGTAATGCTCTTAAGCAGGCGCCACTGGAGGAATCAGTGTGGTCATTCATCCAGCGACTGAACATGTGTATCGCTGCCAATGGTCACCACTTTGAACATTTAATGTGAATGTTCTATCCCTCGCATTATCCATATGTATAGTACTACAAACGGGCGGTAAATATCCCACTTTCTGTGTCGTATTTCATGTTCCATGTTATGAAAGTGTACATTGTGCTATATGTTTAAATAGGTCTTGCCGAGTTTCATTGAACTTTCAGCTAATAGATACATAATATCATTTAGATAACTGATGTAAGTAGTCATATCTCACTATTACGTAGTGCTATAAGGCTGACTCCCCAGCAATATAATTTACCCTTCCTGTTATACAACCTTTGTGTGAAACTCTTTTCCATTTGGAGCCCCGGTATATATTTATTGTAGGTGGTCAAGGTAAATGGGACAACCTGTATACTACACGCTATCGACAAGGATATGAATAATACAAATTGATTAAAATGTAAAGCATAGCATTGAACAACTGAAACCATGTACAGGCTAGAAAGACATGGTGGAATCAAGTTTGAAAACTCCAGAAATGATGGGAATACATACTTACAGTATGCATAGTGTTTAAAACTTTCCCTGATAATGTGAAATAAAAAAAACGGACTATACATAATAAAAAAAATCGAGATGCAGAAAAATTTACAACTTTTTAGCAGTATTTATATTTTGTGGTGAAGTTTTTATAGTGTCCACCTTTCTCAAGTGAAAAAAAATTCTGTATAATAACACATGCAAATAGAGGAAATGAAGTAATAAGGAGTAGAGGCTCTTCTGAACAAAAAACGTTCTGAAAATTGATATGTTACAGTGTGGTAGTTGTGAGAACTGCAGCTTTTCCGAAAAATTGAGAAAAAATACCAGCAAATTGTGTATTGACGTTACTAATATCACTTAATATGAATTTTATGGTGATATTGTGTTATTTGTAATATATACCATGAGATGTGATATGAGAGCAATGAAGATCAGAGAAACTGTGGGGTAAAACATGTTAAATGTATGTAAAATAAATTTCAATGTGGTTTTTTAACAATGTTAAATGCAAGGAAGAAGACCTCGCGAAACCAAACCTAAATGCACAAAAAAAAACGAGAATCTTAGTGGACGTGTGTGTTGTTGTTAGAAACGGAAAATCTTAAAAAATTTCATGAATCAACATTACTGATCACATTGAACAAAAATTATGTTGGATATAACGTAAATAATTTCTTATGTTTTAATATTTCTGTACATCGGAGGTAAAGGACACTATTGCATAAATACAGGACTTTACAGGAGTCCTATTTACCTCGATACCAAGTTAACACATAGTGATTTTTCGTACTGGCTAAATTTCTTATTATTCGGCGTAGGAGATAAGTGCNGGAAAAAGAGCATGGAAAATACAATAAGACAATGTCAAAACCTCGGTTTCTGTAAAATATACACATTGCACTTTACCTCCGATGCACAGATTTTAAAACTGTTTTCTTGAGTCGTAATAGAGGCATCACAATATTCATAGTACACACTACCAAACGTGAAAGTGCGGTGGGCTATGTAGGTCGGGGAAAATTGTGGGTTAAAAAGCATAAAAATTATGTAAAATTTACGTCGAATGGGTGACTTCACAATTGTTGAATCGTAACAGGTGAGTGTGCCGAAGAGCGTCAGCACACACTCCCCTTTTTATTCTTTTCACATCAAATTCCAAGCTCTACAAATGTTCGAGCACTTTGCGCTCGTTACCTACAAAAAACTGCTTTGATGAATCACTGTTTTGGGGATTTACTCTCCTGCTAAGTCTGGGAATCTGGCTTGGTGCGTAATGTTTGGCTACGCTTGAACANCAGCCGTTTTGGAGCTGTCCTAGCTATCATTATAAGAACTGTCGTCCCTCAATGGTGAGAAAGCGTTTTTTTTTTTGGAACAGCTGCACGTCCAAAGCATACTAAAGGACAACTACGACACACAGAGGATGATGGATGTTGCCATTCTGTGCTGTGTAGAGTTAGAAGTAGCGAAGGACTGTTTTGGGGATTTACTCTCCTGCTAAGTCTGGGAATCTGGCTTGGTGCGTAATGTTTGGCTACGCTTGAACAGNACTGTTTTGGGGATTTACTCTCCTGCTAAGTCTGGGAATCTGGCTTGGTGCGTAATGTTTGGCTACGCTTGAACAGTATTTTTGAGTGCAAAGGGGCTTACGTAAAACTCCAAGCTTCACACATGTTCGAGTGATTCATGCACAATTCCAGCAAAAATCTGCTTGCATGCCTTGAATAACTGTTTTGGGTATTTACTCCTCTGCTGGCTCTAGGACTTTGGCTCGGTGTGTAATTTTTTGGCTACTCTGGAACAGTATTTTTCATTGCGAGGGGCTATGCTTGAACATCATTTAAACAGGATCCCAGTAATTAAAAACCAAGTAAAAATTGCAACCTATCATGAAATACGGTTTAATTTGGTTAGGTATTCTTCGTTTGGCGTGGTTTGGTGTCAGCAGTACGTAACCTCGTCAATTCCCATGCTAACAAGTAATACTAAACAGTACAATTCCCTACACTGAATTCAATTTATATGCTTAAACTCTACAATATACATCCCATTACTCAATACAAATAACGATACCCACATTAAGTAGTGGATATACCTCCTTGGTGATATATTGCTGATAACTCGCGTATAGAACATGTTTACCTTCTATTCTAATGAACAGATATGGTTTGATGACCGCCATTTATTCCTGCAAGTCCTTCGCATGTCGGCAGACACACCTCATGTTTTTCACATGTTGTGAATTTAGGTTTGGTTTCGTTAGGTCTTGCATTTAACATAGTTAAGCAACCTGATTGAAATATATTTTACATAAATTTTACCCCACAATTTTCCCGATGTTCTTAGTAACCCTCCCCATTATCACATTTCATGGTATAAATTACAAATAATGTGATGTCATTAAATTCATTTTAAGTGCGATGAGTAAAGTCAATATACACTATTTGCTGGCATTTTCTCTATTTTTTTTNATGTCATTAAATTCATTTTAAGTGCGATGAGTAAAGTCAATATACACTATTTGCTGGCATTTTCTCTATTTTTTTTGGATAAGCAGTGGTTCCTAACAATTACCGTAATAATTGTGTGGAAATACGAAGGTTTTTTTTTTAGTTNTTTTTTTTGGATAAGCAGTGGTTCCTAACAATTACCGTAATAATTGTGTGGAAATACGAAGGTTTTTTTTTTAGTTTTCACTCATTAGAATAGAAGGTAAATGTGTCCTTGACATGGGTTATTAGTAATACATCACCAAGAAGATAAATCTGCCACTTACATACGTTACGTCATTGATGTTCAGTTAATCAGTTTAATAGACTGTATATAGTCGAGTTTTATCGTGAAAATTTTATTCAGTTTAGTGAATTGTACTGTGCAGTATAGCATGTTATAATGGAAATTNAGTCGAGTTTTATCGTGAAAATTTTATTCAGTTTAGTGAATTGTACTGTGCAGTATAGCATGTTATAATGGAAATTGGAGGGCTTACACTGTAAAAACATTTCTGGTAAACATCCTAAACTGCAATGGAAGTTTTAAACCTGTATAATGTATGGAAATAATACTACATGTTAGGCTGAAAATATGGGAATGTTTAACATTGCTAATATATAAAGTTGGGAACTTCTCTATGCATTTGACTCTTTCCTGAGAAACTGTAGGAATGCTACCATGCACACATGGGAAAATAATTTAACATACGTGCTTTTTCAGTGTAAATGTACACTGATATGGTAAATTTACAAATAATTTCTTAGAGTGTATGCACTGCTGGAACCTAGACATGTTCAATTCAGAAGAGTAAATCACCAAAACAGTGATTCAATACACACCGGCAGTTTTTTTTGGAAGGAATTGAGTGCCGAACATCCGCGAAGCTTGGAGTTTAATTAAAAAAGAATCATAGGGTGGGATGTGATGTCACGCGATAGAGCATCGGCACACATACCCCTTGCAATCAGTGGCATATATTCAACAAACGCTGGGTAAGCACTGCTTACCCGGCCCTATTGCTTTCACTACCAAACATTCACATTTTATTTCCCTTGAATTTGGACTCTCGCTGTACTTTACGCTACTTTCGACCGGCAACTTAAACATAATACCTTCATGTGGGTCCGTTTATTTTTTTCACATTTCCTCTTCGCTTCCTGTCCCTCTTGTTATGGCAAAGTGAGCGTTGGAAGGGGATCGTGTAGCTTCGTGAGTCGATCGGGAATGTTCGACCAAAGTCTGTTGCCGTGCAGTTGCTTAATTTACACACGGGAAAATTGTGTGCAAATAATAAAATGTTTCCTTTGTTCAAAGCGGCACTATATGCGTAGCGTGGGTACAGAACATTGGTAATATCAGTTTAATNGGGTACAGAACATTGGTAATATCAGTTTAATATACATTTTCTTCTAATTTTATGTATTACAGCGTGGTTTCCTCTGCGATGTCATGTATGTGATTACCGACTCTCTATAAGGTAAGCTGCGAGCTCTGCAGTGAATGCTGCCTTGAATGGGTAAGGACATTCAACATGGNAATTTACACACGGGAAAATTGTGTGCAAATAATAAAATGTTTCCTTTGTTCAAAGCGGCACTATATGCGTAGCGTGCGTACAGAACATTGGTAATATCAGTTTAATATACATTTTCTTCTAATTTTATGTATTACAGCGTGGTTTCCTCTATGATGTCCTGTATGTGAATACCGACTCTCTATAAGGTAAGCTGCGAGCTCTGCAGTGAATGCTGCCTTGAATGGGTAAGGACATTCAACATGGCNTACCGACTCTCTATAAGGTAAGCTGCGAGCTCTGCAGTGAATGCTGCCTTGAATGGGTAAGGACATTCAACATGGCACCAGGCAGATGCAGAACCACTGTACTCCTAAAGTGTTTTCGATAGTGACTTTGTTTCTCTTACGTTTGAAAAGAGAAATCTTGTCGGTGTGGAGATTAGCTCCAGAACACACACAACTATAACAGGAAGACATTTCTACAAACATTTTAACACTTAACTACTTAAAAAATTAGTAGTTAACATTTGCGTAATGTTAACTTATATTAATTTTTCCTGCGACAAGTGTCTCCGTTCCATAGACAAATGTTTTTTTCAGCTTTTAAAAAAATAAAAAAGTACAGCTACAAAATGCAAAAACAGCAAAGATTATCACAATTGGCGTTACTGTCAAAGTGAAGAAGAATGGCTGTGTGAAATGCAAAAATGGACAAAACTTTTATAACATCATGATCTATGAGATTTCAAACAAAGAAGAATATAGCTTTTTTGCAAATAAATATTATATCTGATCTGTAATGATGAAAACTATTCATGTTATAATGTCTATGTCGTCCCGAATTTTTGCTTGCGGTGAACGTGGCGGTCGTTGCCATTGGCCGGTGTGTTTTCGCGCGGGCCTCAGTTTCCTCCACCATTGCATTCCATCACTGCTCCTTTACCATTTTACTTCAATCTCATTGGCACTGAAGACAGCTGTTCAGCACCGCCAAAATCTGTCACTCTTAAATATATGTACAGTATACGATATTGATAAATTTACAAATGATCTAATATGCTTGAAATTGAACTTTCATGTCATAGTATATTAGCAGTGTCTTAATATTTGTATATTTTGTCACTGCAAGTGTATGCTTAAACAAGTTATAATTTTTAGTTTCATATTATAACNTGTCTTAATATTTGTATATTTTGTCACTGCAAGTGTATGCTTAAACAAGTTATAATTTTTAGTTTCATATTATAACGTAATTAATTTTAACTATGGAGTTTATTATAATAATTAGCGTACTGTACCGCATGAAGTATACGCCTGAACAGTTTAAAAGTTCATATTTGATAATTAAAACATTATAACATGCACGTGAGTGTGCATGCNGCAGGTTATCAAGATTTAAGTGAATTTGAACGTGGTGCTATAGTTGGCGCACGAGAGATGGGACATAGCATCTCCGTGATAGCGATAAAATTTGGATTTTCGCGTACGACCATTTCACGAGTGTACCGTGAATATCGGGAATCCGGTAAAACANTTGGATTTTCGCGTACGACCATTTCACGAGTGTACCGTGAATATCGGGAATCCGGTAAAACATCAAATCTTCGAACATCGCTGCGGCCGGAAAAAGATCGTGAACGAACGGGACAAACGACGACTGACGAGAATCATTAAACGTGACAGACGTGCAACCCTTTCTCAAATTGGCGCATATTTCAATGCCTCCTGCATACTTTCAGACATTAGACGAGTCCGTGCCACGTCATCTTGCGGCACTTCTGCGTGCTCGCGGGAGCCCTACACGATATTAGGCAGGTGTACCGGTTTTTTTGGCTCTTCAGTGTATATGTGTGTGTAATGATTCCCCATAGCTTACCCACAAAATAATCTCACCACACGCCACTGGTCACCTGTTTTTGAGTTACATAAAGTAAGGATAGTTCTTCAGGTATTTAGTTTAGTTAAGTAACCCAAAATGACATACATTCCACATAATCTTTGTCTTTTATCTCATAATTTCTCTGATTTACATAGCCATCCATACTATCACAATTCATAGTACGTATTTCCTTCATTGTGATGTCTCCATTAAACTCACGTTCAGTGTGATTTGTAATGTTAATTCATTACATTTTCAGAGATTTGTTTCCGGGAAAGCTGGATTCTTAACAATGACGCAGAAATTGCATCTTTGATCCAAAATACTTGTATGGATGCAGCGTAAGTTAATTTCCTATCATTAACGTACAAATAAATGCAACACAAACAAATAAGTTCTTTAAAAACAAATGCCTTGCCAGTTACACATCCTAATGAACAATATTCCAACCGAAACAATTTACTGTCCATGGCTAATTTTGTTACCACAATGTTGTGACCTACCAAATACTGAAATAAGAAAAAAAAGCAATTTTGGTTATAACTTCAAAATTGTGCACATCCAGAGAATACGATATACGATGGCTGACAGAAGTGGGGAATTTTGTGCTTGGCCAAAAACTGCTGCAGGAGTTGAACTTAATGAGCAGGTGCATTGTTACGGTGTAGTTACAACTCACTGGATGGTATTTTCTGATGAATGGTATCATTGTGTATCACCAAGGTTTTGGTGGTTTCTCTGTTCAACTTTCTCTGGTATAGTGAATGTGATGACCACACACTACACATATTTGTTCAATGTACTATTTTTAACAACACATGGAGCTAGAATGTATCTCATTATGCATGTGCTGCAGGGTATCNATATTTGTTCAATGTACTATTTTTAACAACACATGGAGCTAGAATGTATCTCATTATGCATGTGCTGCAGGGTATCAGGTTGATTTGCACCAAGTGGCTTCGCTCTGTGAATATTCACTCAATAGTGTATGGCACGAGCCCCAAAACTTTTTGAACGCGCCTTGTATTTTACAGAAATATTTATGCCACTTGTAGGAAGACCGAATTGTATTCATTCTTGTAATATAATTTCAGCTGGTATATTGCCTCCTGTCATGTTTGTATTTAAAATGTAAAGCAGTAAACAGTGAAAGCCACGTGTCTAGTTTCCACACAATGTTCCATGTTTATTTAATTTAATAAGAGAAAAACAAATTGCTGAGATGTTGTTAACATGGTGGCTGACGTGAAAAACTCCTGTTACTTTTAGAACACTTTACGCAGTAGAGACGCGTGCTTGCAAAATTTCATTAAACTGATCTGGCATTCAGTAGTAATCATAGATTTTTTTCATGTTTAAATCACGTGTGTAGGTGCTCATACCTTAAATTACAATTACCCAAAAATCATTTTGCAGTATCCCAAAGCAAAAAGGCAATATTTAAATTTTTTTTATAAATATAAAAATGTTTTACTTGCTATGTTTGTAAAGATAATAACGTTAATAATAGTTTTAAAATGTTATCTCGATCATATTTGTTTTCGAAATGTTATTAAAATGTTAAATGTAAAATTTTTATTGCATATATATATATATATATATATATATTAAAAATAACTTTAAAATATATTGATAAAAATTTTAATAAAAAAATTATAAAACTATTACTGGTGTTATATTTTTTTCCAAATCATAATTGAAAAGTTTTGAAAATATTTCTGAAATAGCTACCAGGATATATTTTTCAGAATATTTATATATATATATTACATATGTAGTGTTTGGAAGAACATATATATCTACAATAACTGTAAAATGTTAATGAATAACACTATTCAAGAAATACTGTTGAAATATTGAAAGAATAACATTTCACGATGAGCATATTTAAATCTATACACCGGAAGTATTATTTGTAAATGCTTATTACATATCCCGAAAACAATATCTCAAAGGAAAAGTTTTCAAAATCATTTTTCAACATTTTTATTTTGATATTTGGTTCAAAAATGAAATTTTAAACTTGGTCTTTCGCGTGGATGTTTCCTCGACGGCAGGTGTGTGGGTTTGTACCACGATTTGTGTCGTCACATAACGAAAATACACAAAAAAAAAACTGGTATAGGCGTGCGTATGCAAATCACAGAGGTATGGAACAAATCAGAGTAACGCGATGCGGTCGGCAGTTAGATCGGTTACTGCTGCTACAATGACAGGTTATCAAGATTTATGTGAGTTTGAACGTGGTGTTATAGTCGGCGTACGAGAGATGGGACATAGCATCTCCGAGGTAGCGATAACATTTGGATGTTCGCTTACGACCATTTCACGAGTGTACCGTGAATATCGAGAATCAGGTAAAACATCACATCTTCGACATCGCTGCGGCCGGGAAAGTATCATGAAAGAACGGAACAAACGACGACTGATGAGAATCATTAAAAGTGACAAACGCGCAACACTTTCTCAAATTGGCGCAGAATGTATTTGTGGACTGGCCTGCAGGATTCATGGTTTGAATTGCCTCCTGCATACCTTCAGACATTAGTCGAGTCCATGCNCATTTGGATGTTCGCTTACGACCATTTCACGAGTGTACCGTGAATATCGAGAATCAGGTAAAACATCACATCTTCGTCATCGCTGCGGCCGGAAAAGTATCATGAAAGAACGGAACAAACGACGACTGATGAGAATCATTAAACGTGACAAACGCGCAACACTTTCTCAAATTGGCGCAGAATGTATTTGTGGACTGGCCTGCAGGATTCATGGTTTGAATTGCCTCCTGCATACCTTCAGACAATAGTCGAGTCCATGCCACGTCGTCTTGCGGCACTTCTGAGTGCTCGAGTGGGGCGGGGATGGCGGGGGACTACACNTTAGTCGAGTCCATGCCACGTCGTCTTGCGGCACTTCTGAGTGCTCGAGTGGGGCGGGGATGGCGGGGGACTACACGATATGAGGTAGGTGTACCAGTTTTTTTGGCTCTTCAGTGTATATTGAACCGTACATATCGATCTCAGTTTTGTTGTTGCCATTATCTATCTTTCTCCACGTGTTTGTCGTCGTTTTGGAATCATAACTGGTATGTTTAGTGAATGCAAGTTCAGTAAAGAAATTATGAATATAACGCATGTAAGTATCTTCTGTATATATTTTGAACATGCAAATGCANCTTCTGTATATATTTTGAACATGCAAATGCACAGGATATCTTAATTGAGATTACAAAATGCACAAGATCACACAAATTCTAAGAAGTGTTATTAAGATTTTCATTCGTACGTTTTTCTTTGAATTAACTGGAATACTCGTAATTAATTTGATATGTATATCATTTCGAAAGATATCAATATTAAAAACAAATAACTGCATTTATTGCATTACAAGTGGTACTATAAACAGTCTCAAATTCCATATAATGCCTTTGTCTACGTTCTTCTATGACCCGGTAGACTGCGCAAAACAATTAAAACGCTACCCTTTTTCGCTTTTAGTACTATCGAGTCCGTTTATCATGGTAATATTATAATCCTGTTGAACATCACAAAAGTAGTATTCCTCCGTGGGTCAATGTCCACACACGCTTCGTGCGCCCAGTCTTCGCATTTATGATACTGGATCCAGTCTTCTTGGAACGTTTCTCCGCAAATGATGCATTCTGTATCCTGGTCTCTTTGTTGCTGAACCAAATTTCGAATGTTCTCCTTTGTTTTCATTTTGTTAACTGCCGCCTTGTTTTTATTGGTTGCAGCCTTTTTCTCTGCCAGCGCGTTTTTGAACGGCGAAGATGTCAGAATCTCACTCTTTTGTGTTTTTCGGGAACGCACTGCAAGACGTTTCTTAAAAGCATCAGGAAAAGGGCTCAACTGTTTGAGCAATTCATTTGCTCTAGGCACCTTATATCTCTCTGTTGCTTCTCTCACATATGTCGTTTTTTCCGGACAGAGAGCAGCCTGTTTGATTTTATTTTCATCCCAATTTCCTCTGTGTGTAATTCTTCCCTTGACTTTTGGAAATTTTGAAGTGATTCTGCAAAAAAAAAAAAAAAAAATTTACAAACTTGCTTTAACATTGCATTAAAATAACTAAACATTTCTCCATCCAAAAATGTCCGGGGTTACCCGACAACATCGTGTCCGGTGCTACCCGACCACCACATTCTATGTTTTTATTTAATATCAACAATTTAAATAAATATAACCTAAATTATTAACCTAACTTATACACTTGAATCAATATCTTAAAGAATAATCAATTAATCATGGTGAAGTACTTACATTTTATAAACAATAACTGAGTTCAAAATGTAAACGGCGCACATTACAATATAGGCCCCGGGAAAATAAACTATTGTAACGTGTTGTTCGCTCGGCGGTCGCGTCCGGGTTGATTCGATTATACGGCTAAATGGCGCTGCGATCGTTGTGACGTGTTATTTATCTACCTATGCGCGCGGGATTGTTTGAAACTACCACTGGCCGGGGATACCCGCCAGCCGGGACTACCCGACTCTCCCCTATGTTGTTCTGCATGTTTACATGTTATCCTTTATTGTTATGCTATTTATGACAAATTCCATAGCATTATGTTTCTGCCATAATGAAAGTCCCAATGGACTGCAATAAAAAATAAATACTATATGACCTAAACAAGGACTGGAGTGAAATCCACTTTACTCGCTGCAATAGACTGGAGTGTGTAATCGAGGTGAAAGTTTTACTTGGTAATTTTTCATCTGAAAATGAGAAAAATTATGTGAAAATGTTGTATATATAGTATAATTATTATTCTAAAACATAATTTAATATGTGCAACATAATTATATTCCTGATATTTAAAAAACGTTCAGTGGGGAGGGTTAAGAAGACCAGGAAAATTATGGAGGAGAAAATGAACACAAACATTTACAAAAACCATTCTTTAAAACACATCTTACATTGTACAGTTATTTCATACATTTCTTGTGTATTATTTAAGGTTAACATGTCAGAGTCCAGACATAATTGCAATAAGCACATCACTAAGGTCTAGTTGATGTGGTGATAGTAATTTGAGATAGTTTTTAAGGCGATATCTACTCTCGTATTACTCTCGCCGTGTAAACTGCTTGATTGTTACTTGTGCTATCGTGATAGCACTATCGCGATACCAGGTAGAGCTAGATCGTCAATAGCTATCTTGCCTGTACTTGCAACTAAAGACAGGTCACAGTAAACTGGGCACTTTTGAAAGCTTCGCTTAAGATCTACTTGTATGCACATTGCTTATTCTTCCACCATATGTAAAGGTAACATTGTCATGGGTTTGATCACTTTATTCATGCGTCGGACAAGTGAAACTGAGATTATTGGAAAAGTTTACAAATTTCCTCGTGACGACTTCACAAATCATTTTAACACTCACGTCTCGATAAACACAGTTATATTTTACAATGTTCTTTCGGGTTGCTACAAAAAATCAACAGCAATGAAACAGTTCATTTACTGAACAGATTAAAAATATCTTCGACTCAGCAATATTAAGATTAAAAAATTTCATAAAATGAACTGGCAGTTAAGTAAATCCTTTTGAGGCCCTCGACAAATATTGCCAAAATTAAAAGAGGGACAGCCAATTGGTCCGAACACAGCCCTCGCAATTACTGAATACTTCAAGTATATATTATAATAAAATTCACAATTAACAGAGGGGCCATCAATACGCCCGAACATAGTCTTCGCAATAATAAAAATTATAAAAAATATAAAAATATATTGAAAATTCATTAAAAAAGACCCTGAGAACATAGCTTCAAAAATAAATAAAAATTATGATGCAAGCACCCTATTCTGCATTTAACTGGGCCATGAGTGACGTATCTCACATTATCGAAAAAACTACTGTCATCAATTTCGGCAAAACTCTGACGCAAGAAACGGGATGGCCACACATAAGATAAACACCATTCCTACACATTAAAATGAAACGCTACTTCCGTGAAGCGGTTTAACTTAAACCCAAACATAATTTTGAAGGGCGGCCAAAGCCTGAATTTGAAAAACCACTACACAACAGCACGCCCCAAACACAGTTACACTACCCCACACTAATTAAAAAACTACCTGCACACAACTACTGGCCTATCGCCATTACTCATGACTTATCGTACAACATTCGACGTCCCATTCGGTAGAAGGCGGCCCAGATGGTTCAAGAAAGGAGCGAAGAGAAGAGACAACGACCGCCGTTTTTTTTATCATTACCGAAGCTCAGAGTGGGGGTAGTCCAGGCCCCGTGAGGAGCCTTTTTACCACCAAAACGGGGTTTCATATGACCTACAGGGAGATTGGGAAGAAGCAAGATTAGCCCCCTCTCAACTCCCTGCGCCATCCCTATCTGTAGTTACGGAGGTTGCCCTCCGCAGCTATAAGAGACCACGAGAGGCCGACGCCTCACGTTATAAGCAGTGGCTAGGTCTCCAGAATTAAAATGCGCATGCATGGAGAGAGAGGGGACAGAATAACTTAAAAAAAAGAAAGAGGAGACCCAAGAACTTAAAAAAAAGAAAGAGGAGACCAAAGAACTTAAGAAAAAGAAGGGAAGTAGGAGAAGGAAGGCGAGCGCGCACGCGAGGACGCTGGAGACCGATGTCGCGGATGGCGCCACTAGCTAGAGTGGAAAAGGCCCCAGTGACGCAGTTAATTATCACACTTATATAAATAAAATAATAATAATAATTTCAGTATTCATTAATATTTGCCTAACACTTAATGCAACTTTAAATCATGAAACTTCTTTCCCTCCAGCTTTACCAACTTACTGGGCGCATGCCATTGATTTATATGGAGGTACACTGAAGAGCCAAAAAAACTAGTACACCTGTCTAATATCGTGTATCTCGCCCCCCCCCCTTTTTTTCCCTCGAGCACGCAGAAGTGCCGCAAGATGACGTGGCATGGACTCGACTAATGTCTGAAGGTATACAGGAGGCAATTCACACAATGAATCCTGCAGGGCAGTCCACAAATCCAATCTGCGCCAATTTGAGAAAGGATTGCACGTCTGTCACGTTTAATGATTCTCGTCAGTCGTAATTTGTCCCGTTCTTTCACGACATTTTTCCGGCCACAGCGATGTCGAAGATGTGATGTTTTACCGGATTCCCGATATTCACAGTACACTCGTGAAATGGTCGTACGCGAACATCCAAATGTTATCGCTACCTCGGAGATGCTATGTGCCACTTCTCGTGCGCCGACTATAAACCACGTTCAAACTCTCTTAAATCTTGATAACCTGCCATTGTAGCAGCAATAACCGATCTAGCTACCAACCGCATCGCGTTACTCAGATTGGTTCCATACCTCTGTAATTTGCATACGCACGCATATGTTTTTGCTCTTCAGTGTATAAGCAGTGATATATTTCAAAAGTGCTCACTGTACCATGAACTGCAAGGTACTTTAGTGGTGTAAACAGTGTCCTGCATTGCTGTCATGATAGTGATCGTGAATAAAATGGGTGCATATGTTAATTAAAAAAAGTTTTATTGTTTTTATATTGATTGAGAATTTTACAATAAATATGACTTGTTTTGATACAATATCTTTCCTCAAAAACTACTAGTCTTCTGTTACTAATTTCTTATTTAGTATATTTGAAGTGCCCAAATGGTCTCATATTGCTAACTAACCAACATATTATGCACTTTTTATTTTACTGCAAGAACTAACTTTCCTGCTAAAACTTGGCCACACAATGTACCGGGCCCGATATTTTTCTTTTGAGTTTAACTTTCACAGTGGGTTTTATGGCCCTGTGAAGAGATACTGTCGCGACAGTAAGTATGGTAATAGCACTATCGCCGTGTCAAACCGGCTTAACACATCATAATTTTATACATCACAGTCGTGCGAGCTACAATTGCACACAGTTATAAGTGCATGCACAAGCACAGCTCTTGTGAGACACTGTGCGCTATTCAGCAATCTGAAGCGCCGAACCTTCTACTACAATATCAAATAACTTATTTATAAAACAGAAATGTTTGTGTTCTAACATGCTTTCGCAAGAAACTGTTTGTTATTTGTTTGTTAAAACCATGATTTGATTGTTTCAATATCACATTAGAAGTTGCAATTTCTATTGTTCACTGCTGTGAAAACATTTTGCCACATAAATAGAATTATTTGGAGAAGTCGAGCGCCACACATTCTGGAGTAGGCGGCAGGTGCCAGCCNACATTTTGCCACATAAATAGAATTATTTGGAGAAGTCGAGCGCCACACATTCTGGAGTAGGCGGCAGGTGCCAGCCTGCCGCCATGTTGTGACATCACTCGACCACCATATTAGATCTAGGTGACCTTGAACTCTACCTTTGACATAGACCCGACGAATTTGGATAACCTTGAACCCAACAATTCTAAGAAAGCACTCAAAAAATTATAAAAAAAAAAAAAATTACATTTTTTTTTAAATGTATTAAAAATTATTTTAAATAATGTTAAAAATAGTAAGACATTAGTATTAAAATATGTTATTAAGAAACGTACATTTCCGGATGTCCCTCCACCACCCTCGCCAATTTTTTATTGGTTATTTAATCGGTCAATTACTCACGTTCGCTAATTAGTCGGCAGGCCTCCACCCCCTTCCACACAACTAGGCCCCTATTACCTCGTATCCAGATGTCATTGTCTCGTACACTGCTCATGTCGTTCTGCTGCCCCTCAAACTTACCACGTACATGCTTTAACCATNATCCAGATGTCATTGTCTCGTACACTGCTCATGTCGTTCTGCTGCCCCTCAAACTTACCACGTACATGCTTTAACCATGCACACGGCTCAACGACTTGGGATGGGCTACGCATCAAACAAATTGTAACCCTAGAGAAAATAATATTTTTTTCTGATATTTTTTATTAAAACCAAAAACATATTTTTTTTTACACCAGAGCCACAAGTATATGATACACACTTNATACACAATGGTTTTAGAGGCGATGTTATAGTTTTTGAAGACACGAATTATTGCAAAAAAAAATTGCTGCAGCCACCAAAAAAAAAAAAAAGATAAAATTTCAATTAAGAAAACCTTACAGTTCAATGCAGAAAAAATCACACAAATGTGGGGAACGTATATACAAAAATAGAAAAATATTGAAAAATCAGAAATGACGAAATGCAGAAATAGCACAAAAATGCATTTAACTTATATACAGAAATGCACAAAAGTGGAGAACACATACAAAAATGCAGAAAAAACACACCAAAAAGCAGACGACATATAATGTACAAGAAATCACACACAACAAAATACAGAACACACACACACACACATATATATATATATATATATATTCAAAAATGTACAAAAAATCGTACACGACAAAATGTGGGGGACACCTAAATATTATAGCCATAGGGAAGCGTACATACACCATCATCCATCTGCTGTCTCTTGTTATCTCTTCATCGTAGCACCATCTTGTTGATGGACTCAGAATACAGGACATGCTGGTGCGAGCGAATTGCATGGACNTTGTTGATGGACTCAGAATACAGGACATGCTGGTGCGAGCGAATTACATGGACCTTCACCCTCATTCTCGTATGATTGTTCAAAATATCCATGAAGTCTTCAAATTTTTATTTTATCCTTCACCCCCCTTTTCTGAATTCCCTTGGCACATAACTTGTTCCCCACATTTATATGTATATAGTTTCGCCTGTAGCCCCACGAATTCGGCCATGTTCGGCCCATCGCACTCATCCGTAAACTTGCCCACAATTTTCTTGTTTGTTGGGGGAAAAGCACTTGTGTTTCGTGAGATAGCCGCTGGTATCAAACACTGCAAAGAACTGTGTCCAAAAAAAAAGTCCTTGTAGAAGTCCTGTGTTCTAACCTCGAACGGGAACTAGTTCGTGTCTGTATACAGGAGCTCGATGTCTTCGCCATACTGGGCTTTCATCATGTCATAGTGGAACCTGCACATGAGTGTTTTGGACATGTCGAGCACCGCGAACCATGCGTATACGGGCTTGTCGAAAAGTATGGTTTCGTGCTTCAGTCGAATCATTAAAAGATTTTCTTCGTAAATTGTCCTGTCCAGAAATGTCGGTTTTGCCATCAATTTCTTTAGTCGTTTCTCTTTACATACCAATTCCATATATTGCTGCTTTCTTTTGTTCTCCGTTAAGTTGCTGAAAGTTGCAATGTTTGCTAATTTAAAAAATTCTTTCTCGTAATCGTTAGTGGATGCCTGTCGCTTTGCAGTATTTAAATCTATATAAGGTTTCAGCCAAGGACNGTCGGTTTTGCCATCAATTTCTTTAGTCGTTTCTCTTTACATACCAATTCCATATATTGCTGCTTTCTTTTGTTCTTCGTTAAGTTGCTGAAAGTTGCAATGTTTGCTAATTTAAAATATTCTTTCTCGTAATCGTTAGTGGATGCCTGTCGCTTTGCAGTATTTAAATCTATATAAGGTTTCAGCCAAGGACTTTGCTGAAATTTGAGCATGCAGTGAATCTTCGTAAGCTTCAATCCACGTTCCATAGCCTGCTTGAGGTTATAGTAATGGGCGATATAGCAGCTCTTGTCTGCCAGCGTCGTCGTAAGCTTTGGCTGTTTCGAGCCAGACGGGCACTGTTTGACGGGAAGAAATGGTAAATCATGGTGTTCCTCTTGCAGGATCGCAGGATACTCGACATCCACCTCCAAGATGTAACAAGTCACCCCAACATCAGCTATGGACAATATGTCGATGTTCACATTGGCCCACTTGAAGCTGCATATTGGCAATGGCAGTGACATGATCCAACTGTACAGGTTCTTGGCATCGAGGTACTGAAAGAAGATGGAAGGCTTTCTGGGGTCGTATGTTTCTGGCGCATAGATGTTGTTCGCCACCACATGTGGTTTGACGCACTGGGCCACGCCACCACGGATCCCTTCCTCGAAGAATATGTGCATTTCGTAGTCTTTAGAAGCTCTTGCTCGACGGCTGTCATTAGTAACATGGCACCGAACGCAAATTCCGGCATGCTGACGTAATGTGCACAGTTAAATCCATATTTCGAAATGCACACATTTCTGAAAATTTCTAAGATATCCGCCAGGTGAAGAATGTCTGTCTTCAAGCACAACTCTGAATATTCTTTGAGACTAGTGCAGCCAAACTCTTGCCATGCCTTCTGGGCATGGGCATATTCTTCATTGCTGATCCCAGAGCCCATCAGCCTGTTGTAAAAAGCTTCGGAGGCAGCTGCTCCACGTCCAGGTTCTGCCAACTGTCGANGATCCCAGAGCCCATCAGCCTGTTGTAAAAAGCTTCGGAGGCAGCTGCTCCACGTCCAGGTTCTGCCAACTGTCGATGTAATCATGAGGGAAATCGCCTTTTCATGTGATGAGAGGCAGTTGGCTTCCACTGAAGGTGTTGTTTAATTGATTTCGAGGCAGGTACTCGGCCAAGGATGCCAGGCTGCGAGCCATGAACTGAAACGTATTTACAAACTGGATGGAAAAATGGTCCCCCAGCTGCTTTGAAAATTTTATCATTTTTTCACTCGTGTGTAGAATTATGAGAATATCTTTTCCGTCATACCCTAGCTGTCTTACGATAAAATTGTCATCGTAGCTCAGGTTGTGGAAAAATACGACGAGTTTCTTCGGGCGACGATGCAGCAAATTGCAACTGGTGCAAACGGGCCCGATGTACTGCCTGGTGAACTGGTCGTGATCCCACACCTTATAGTTGTTATGCGTGAATGGAGCAGCACACTTCTCGTCGAGCTGCGGTTGGTGAAGGACAGCCTTCTCCTCCTGGCCTATCCAAGCTTCGCCTCTGTAAGCATGGTCAGTTACCACAGCTTTGTACAGCAAGGTAACGAACCAGCAGTGACATTCCCCGACATGTCTCCTGTAGAGGGGAGGTTCGCCACTCTAAGGTGTTAGGATTGGTAGGCAGAAGATAGCTATGAATTTTAGGAAGCTGCAAGAGCTTACGAGGGATTGGCACGAAGGGTATCGCTACTGTTGTGCTCTGTTACTTTNATGAATTTTAGGAAGCTGCAAGAGCTTACGAGGGATTGGCACGAAGGGTATCGCTACTGTTGTGCTCTGTTACTTTAGTAACAGGGCAAAGAAGATGAACAACGACGAGGAAGAAATCAACGCTACAAACACCACTGCAATGAGATCGCACCCCATATGTGATATTAGCACTACAGATGAGGGAAATAGGGCCAATTCCCAAAACCTGCAAAAGGACAACAATTCAGACTAATCAGGTTACACACTAGTTAAGGGTAAAAGTGCAGGTCGCCAGCGAATGATAAAAATGACCATCTCTGAAACAAACACGACTAATCGTTTCGGTAATCTCTCGCTCGTGGATGATAGTCAAGGAAACAGGCCAACAAGCGATCCCTATTTTCGTGAGCAATTCACAATATTTAAAATACAATTTCACAACTTTCCAGGTATACAATATTCCATTCAAAAGCATAATAACAAAACGACGTGAATTAAGACTCAGATTTTTGGTGCCCATGTAGGCACTTCAATTCCAATTAAACATGGAATAAATCATCATCCAATTACAATACAAGGGCTTGAACATATTGAAGCAACCAGCATCAATGTCCGCAACCAAAATACACGCGAGTAGTTATAAATGGTAGGTTCGATCGCAGCATCAATACGTGCATATCCAGGCCTCTACGAGCTGTTATTCAAACGTAGACCTGGAGAGTTCACGAGAGAGGCACTTCACCAATACAAAAAACTTCTTAGTTACACGAGTGCGCATTTAACTGATATTGATGTAACCACCAACACATATAAGGATGAGTCACACCCGAAATTTGACATTGTTGCAGAGTTGTTTCCGGATGTAGGCCTAGCTAGTGGCTCGGGACTGGCTTCAAAGCTTGATGGAGGCAGTCAGCTCGAGTACATGTACTGGGACGATGTAAATGAGCTTGTAGCATGCTTACGTCTACTCATGGTGGCTCAACAGGCAGGCAATCATTCACACACGAATGAGATAGTGAATATCGTGGAAAAATTGCGTAAAGACGGATATGTGTACTGACACAAAAATAAAAGTCTCATGCAGCGATTGCAGCTGAGCTTCACCGGCCAGCACGAAGAAATTTCCGGAGAAGGAGAGTACTTGTCTTTGGACTTAACAATTTGTATCACTATGACCTGGTGGAAATGATTCCATATGCTTCTGTTAATAAGGGCTATAGATACATGCTAACGGTAATTAATTGTTTCAGCAAATATGTGTGGGTCGTCTCAAATCGCCGGAAAAGCGAGGCGGACATTGCTATATGAAAACGGTTTTAAATAATAAGGGAGCACCTAAAAATATGCGGACAGATTTAGGAATGGAATTTTACAATAAGGCCAACCCTGCACTAATGGACGTGAATAAAATGAACCACTACAGCATTCATGGGGAAAAGAAAGCTTCTATTGTGGAGCCATTTAACCGAACATTAAAAACAGATATGTGGCATGAGTTCTCAACACGCGGAAGTTATGTGTGGCTAGATATTCTACCTCGTCTAATTTCCAAATACAATGGAAGAGTACACAGGACAATTCGTATGTGCCGGGTGAATGTTAAAGACGATTCTTTGCTGAAGACGGTGTTTAAAAACGATAAGATAATAGATAGGTGGAAGGCGAAGGTGAAGGTGGGTGACTATGTCCACATTTCACGTATAAAATCTCATTTTGCGAAATTGTACATGCTTAATTGGTCTGTGGAAATATACCGAGTTGTCAAGATTCGCCATTACGTACCTCAGACCTATGAATTGGAAGACTTACATGGAGAGTGGTTGAAAGGGCCATTCTACAGTCAGGAGTTAATGCCAACTAAATATCCGGACACTTATTTGGTCGAGAAGGTGTAATGGTGCAAAGGTACGTGCATATTCGTAAAGTGGTTAGGATTCCACCCAAACTACAATAGCTGGATATTAAAATCAGAATTTTGTAAAATATGATTTATTTGTTTCTGCAGGTGTTGTGTTAATCGAATTAGAGGTAAATAATACTTGCAGTAAATTTAAAAACATATGTTATATATATGTTTCTTCTTCATGCTGCATCACAACAGGAACACATGCTCGGATGTGTGAAAGCGAAAATATGATAATGGGAAAACAACAGAGACCTTGGTGAGCAAGGGGGAGTGAGCAGCAGGGGAAACGCACATATGCATGCGGTTACTCAAACATCATGGCCGCCACCGCCTGGTGTGTTGTCCGGCACAGACTCCATTTCACGGTAATAGATAGGTTAGCAGAAGCGGGGGAGGACGCACATGCAGTGAAATATACACATCATGGCCTCTCTAGGGGGTGGGTGAGAGGGGTGACATGTCGACAAGTGGCCATTAAGCTACTCTCTGGCCGGCTGGCCTCCCCAATGCAGAAAGTTTTGTCCACATGGCTCGTGAGTTGGAGTAAGAACATACTGTACAGATACGGACCCAGGTTCGTAGCCAGCCTCGATCACAAAGCCTATAAAGCAGTTACACTATGCAATTTAACAGTTAGTTTCTAGGTATGCATCGCAGGAGCAAGACCACCAAGAAAGGAGCCAGTCTGGTAAATACACAAATAATAACCTTCCCTTCGAAGCNCCTTCGAAGTCCAAATTCCAGGTTATAAGTATTGCGGTCCTGGCACATGTCTGGAGCAAAGATTAAAGCGCGGCGACATATATATTAATGCATTAGACGATGCTTGCAAGGAACACGATATTTCTTACGTGACATGAAATAAGTTGGAAGATAGAAACGCAGCCGATGCAATTCTCGTGGATAAAGTAAAGTAAATAGTCGGTTCTTCCAAGTCCAAGCTCGGCGAATGCTTAGCTGTGTGGAGGATGTCCAAGATTATGAAGACTAAGGTTAAGAGGGGCATGGAATTGAAATTTGGAAGGACAAAAAATAAACGCACTGGCAGGAAACTGCATAGAGTAGCACTGAAGTTCGGTGGTATTCTACCATTCATCTTACTAGTACTAGG